>WNNG01000298.1:0-285684 GCA_018208015.1 Medicago ruthenica | reverse complement strand
TTTTAAGCTATCCATACAACGATAGTAGACGATGTCTCCTTTTATATTACCTTTTTCAAGCTATCAGTTCACGATAGTAGGTAATACTTGTCATCTGTCTTTTTTAAGCTATCCATACAACGATAGTAGACGATGTCTCCTTTTATATTACCTTTTTCAAGCTATCAGTTCACGATAGTAGGTAATACTTGTCATCTGTCTTTTTCAAGCTATCCATACAACGATAGTAGACAATGTCTCCTTTTATTTTACCTTTTTTCAAGCTATCAGTTCACGATAGTAGGTAATACATGTCATATTCCCCAGTGATGTCATCTGTCTTCCTTAAGCTATCATCTTTGTTGGTAGTAGACAGTGTCTCCTTCTTTCAACTTACATTTATCCCCAGTGAAACCATGTTATCCCCAGTGGAGTCGGACCCCGTTTCTTTTAACAGACTCGGGTATCCTTTTGTTTTGTTATCCTCAATCGAGCCATCTTCGCCGTCTTGCATTCATACTTGCATCGCGAGCATTCACAACTTTACATGCACAGCATCACATGCACAACATTGCATTCATAGCATTTTGCAGTTGAAATTGGTCAAAAATGGTGTACTCTGTATTTAAGTCTCTTCGACCCGTCGATCTAAAAATTTCACTTTTAAATCTCCGTAACGAAGAAACTTAAATAGGGGCATCTGTCATACCCCATTTTTTGACCCAATTTCAATTCGTTTTTCTCGCATTTTAAGCAAGAAATTTTCGTCTTTTCAGACGAAATTTCGGCAGGGAGGTATTTTAAAATACCTCATTTTTTTTCCGAAGGCGACCGTTTTTTATTTTTATTATTTTTGTTATTATTCTCTTTTTATTATTATTTGTTTTTTAATTCTTTTATTGGTTTTTTTTGTCCTTTTATTTTACCTTTTTTTATTTTTCTCTTTTATTTTCGTTTTATTTTTTTACTGTTTTTATTTTCAGTCATTTCAATTAATTTTAGTCCAGTCCAGGCCCAGAAGGGCAATTTTGTCCACTTTGTTCAAACCCTAGTTTTTCTTTTTACTATAAATAGCAGCATTTATTACTGTTCAGAGGCCAAGTACACAGTACCCATTTAGTCAGAACACCGCAAGCCACCAACACCACCACCACTAATCAAATTCCGGCCACCACAAAAAAATCAAAACAAAATCACAGTCAGAAATCAAAACGCAACTCCAAACGAAATCAGAACCACAACTCACGTACACGGAACCACACCGGCCAAGCTCAGCCTCACGCGGCCAAGCCTCCCCATAACCCCAAACCAAATCACAAAAACCCACAACGCAGATCCAAACACAACACAACCGTAGAACCAACAACAAACCGAATACTCATAAATCCGAACCAACAACAAACCGAATACTCATAAATCCGAACCAACAACAAACCAAATACCCATAAATCCGAACCACAACAACCCAAGTCCCTTGAAACCATAACCGATTTCAGAACATAATTTCCAAGAGGTAGAGTTTCGAAACCCCAACTTTAGATCTAGGGTTTTTTGTAAAAGTTTTAAAAAAATTAACCTCAGATCCGAAAAGAGTAGAGAAAAGGAATTCTAAAACGAGAAAAAGTTTTAAAAAAGGGAGTAGTTTTTGACTCCGGCGCGGTGGCGCCGCCAACGGCCGCCGCGCCGGAGATCCTTCCGGCCAGGTTTGAACTTAGAGAGAAGAGGGAGAGTTCTAGTGAGAGGAAAGTTAAGAGAGAGAAATGAAGAGAAGAAAAATGAAAAAAATCTGAGGGGAGACTGATTTATAGCGCCCAAACCAAGCCCATTTGAGCCCAGCTGCGCGCGGCCCAGCTCTACTCTACCTTCCTCTTTTCTGATTTCTTTCATTTTCCTATATGCACTCCCTGATTCTCTCCTGCGCCCCCCCCCCCCCCCCCCTCTTCTTTCTATCCTATTCTTTTTTATTTTTAGTCATTTTTATTTTATTTTTGTTATTTTGTTTATTTATTTTCCTTATTTCTTCATGCATTTTATTTACCGCATTTAATCTTCAGTTTATCATGCATTTTTATTTTTTATTTTTTTTATTTTTATGCCTCATATTTATATTTATGTCTTGCATTTTTAATTTTAGCACCATATTTAATTTCCCGTCTTGCATTTTTTAATTTTAACACCATATTTAATTTTCCGTCTTGCATTTTATTTTCCAGCACCATATTTAATTTTCCGTCTTGCATTTTATTTTCCAGCACCATATTTAATTTTCCGTCATTTTATTTTCCAGTTCCATATTTATTTTTGTCTTGCATTTTTATTTTCTTTTTATTTTATGTACCATATTTATTTTTATGTCTTGCATATTTTTATTTTTAGCATCATATTTATTTTATGTCTTGCATTTTTATTTTCTTTATTTTATTTTTAGCATCATATTTATTTTATGTCTTGCATTTTTTATTTTTCTCTTTTACTTTGATGCAATTACAATTTTTATTTTATTTTATTATTTTTGTCATTTATTTTCTTGCCATTAGAATGTATCTAGGTCCAATGTAAATAAAATATAAATGAGAATATGCACCGACACCACATTTATTTTTTATGCTTTATGTCGAGGGCGATTATGTAATTTGGACCGTATCCGAGGAAAAGGACCCTCACTTGATCCAACGTCATTTTGAGGGATCCGATGCGTTTAGATATCTCAGCATAACTTAGTCTCAGGACCCTTAGGACTTAATCAAAATTTTCAAAAAAAAGTCAAAAAAGTCAAAACTCAAAAACATTTTATAATCAAAATTTTCAAAAAAATTAATCTTTTCTTCTCTTTTCTTAATCAAATTTTTAATCAACTTTAATCAATCAAAACATTTTCTTCAATTTAAAATCAATCAAACTCACTTTCTTTTATCCTTCTATGCCTTTACGGCCTCTCATCTTTCTTAAAACCTTTTTCAAACTTTAAAATCAACCAAAACCAATCACTCAGCTTTTTACCCCGAACTACGAGATTTTGATCCCGCTCGGGTACGTAGGCAAAAGACTTTGTCTTTCCAAATCAATAAAAATAACAAAAAACCTTTTCTTTCTTTTAACTTTCATCACTTTAATCTTTTTACACTTAAGCATTTATTTTACAAACAAATAATTAATTTAGCATAAAGATAAAAATAAGCAAGAGGTTCCTATAGAGTACTATAGACGTTTAGGGTGCTAATACCTTCCCTTTGCGTAACCAACCCCCGGACCTTTGATCTCTAAAAAATAGGTTTTTTCGAACTTTCTCCCTTTTCCTCGGAAAAATAAAAGATCGGTGGTGAATCATAAAATTGCGAGTCAACGCTAATTAATAGCTTGATGTCCAAAAATCACCGCAACAAACATTCTGAACTCTGAACTTCTTATCCTTAGAAGCTTTAGAAGTGTGATACTTTGAGGAGGTTCTGAGACTCTTTCTAGCTTGTATGCATATTTCCTTTTATCTTGTTTACCCATGGAGGATCTTCACATCATATAACATAAAACTCAATGTGAGTTTTGTCACATAACTTTAAGCACCTTCTTGTGTAGCTTGTGATGTAAGTTCTTCCATCATGATTCTTGAGCTATGAATCTTCATGGAGATATGATACTATTGTTTCAACTGATGCTATACTCATTCTTTCATTGTGGAGTAGATATAATGCACTTATTGATGTGGGTGGCTTCTAGCTTATCCACTTATGTGATTCCTGTTCTTATAACAAAAACTCAAGTGCAAACATCAGTAGATCACCATTCATAAAACTTATCATTTATTCCACGAGGTTTGTTATCATTAAAACATTCATCAAAAAGATTTTTGCTTCAACAATCTCCCCCTTTTTGATGATGACAAACCTTTTGAATAAATCTTAAGTTTTATGATGGATATAATAATAAATGTAAGAATGTTCATGGATATGCAATTAAACTCCCCCTAAACACATGCAAGAGTTTAATTCTTATCAAACTAATTAAACTCCCCCTCAACATATGCAAAAGGTTAATTCATAACATTCTTCATAAATTAAATCCATTTTATATTTTCTCTCTCCCATAATACATATGTCTCCCCATCCTAGGTTTTTCTCCCATCATATATATATCTCTCCCCCTTTTGTCATCTATCAAAAAGTACTAGGGATGATATGAAGGAAAAGTGACATAATCTTGGAAGGTAAGAATCATAAGACATTGCATGTAATTTACAAGTGTATTCATATATCAAGCTCATGGTTTAATTAAAACACATTGCAGGGATCATGATCAATCATTATTTCAATCAGTTGTATAAACAAGACATGAAAAATGATAACATATGCAACTATTTCAACATATTCCAAATATGAGATATTTTTCTCAAAATTTGAGAAAATGTTTTTGTCCTTGATTTCAATGTTTTTGAAAAGATTGATATTTTCAAGTATAGAAAACTCCCCCTAAGTTTTAGAGATGAATGTCCTATTACATTTCAAATCTTTTGATTTTCTAAGAAAATAATTATTTTCTTTAACTTATTGTCATAGCATATAAGTTTTTCATTTGGACAAAGCCATGCTAAAAATTAGAAAATGATTAACTAATCTAAATTGAGTCTTTAAAAGAGAAAAGATCAATTAATCTTATTTAGCAATTTCTGAAATTGAGAGAAAATGAAGTATTTGTGGAAGCGGTGAAATCAGAGTTTAGAAAAGATCTTTCTCTCTCTAGAGTATTCTCGTGTTGGAAAATATTGCTGATTTTTTTTTTTAAAAGATGAAATGCTTTAAAGTATCATTTGATGCAAGATAGTTTCTTTAAAAGAAATCAATTACAAGCAACAATTTTTTGACACAATTTGTGGAAAACACACATGTTTACAATCAAGTATGTGATTATGTTTACTTGCATTTGTAGGTGTGTGTGAGTGATACCTTTTGAGTGTTGATCTTTCAAGTTTTCATGCTTGAAAAGTATGTTAGACACTTAAGGTCAAATTGTAGAATAGTCTTATGCAACAATTTTATGCACAAACACATATTGATATGCCATTTATGTTTACAACTCTATCTTTGTCTTCAATTTTTGCAATTTAGAGTAAGATAATTATTCAACAATGCTTAAAACAAACTTTTATGTTCAAAGCAGGGTCAATAAAATATGCAGACCTTAGAACAATTTTTGAAGATTATAACAAGATCACACAAAACATCAAAATGAAGATCAAGTATATAAAAAAGTCTTCTAATGATAAATTCAAACATAAGATTCATTTGAAATCATGTTTGAAGAATGGTATTTTCATAAACCATATCAAAATCATGTGAATATCTTCACGTTTCAGATTATTGTGAAGTTTGACAAATTAAGACATTTTTTATGTTTCATATCAATGAATAATCATGATTCAACATTTATGATCAAACATAAATCTTCCTATGAATCATTTAACAACAATGATGATTTAGTTTGCAGTTTATGTCAATAACTTAGATAAAAATGCATCAGAATCATTTATTTCAAATGTGAAGAGATAAGTATTCACAAAATGATGTAACACATTTAACATTTAAAATGATAATTAAGAAGGGATTTGGGGCAAATAATGAGAGAATATTATGCATGAATTTATACAAAAACAACCCCTTGTTCAAGTATTATAACACTAATTTATTTTAAATGCACCCTTAATATATCTTGTTAAATCATAAGACATCATGCAATGATTTTAATCATCAATTATGTTGTGCAGTTGCAAATGGGTATAATATCATCATGAAAGAAGTATGAACAAAGAGTGAAAAAAAAAATTATTGCATTTAAGTTTAAACATTTGATATATGCACATATTAGACATGACATAATTTGATGCATTCAATCATCACATTTATTATAGTGCAAATAAATGTGTACCTTATGAGATGATATCCCTTACTTTGAGATTCAATGAAGAGAGCATGTTTCTCTTTCTTTGAAATACTTTTTCATCTGGATGGAGAAGTCCAAGCATCAATAAGCATAACCTTCTGAAGCAGTTTAATCATCAGTAGCTTTCTCTTCTTCTTAGTCTTTCTAGCTTTCTGATATGAGTGTCTTTTGTCATATCTAGATGTTTCAGGATCTGCAGACATATGATCAACATATGGAATGCTTTGTTCATGAGGAATTTTTTCTTGAACATTCTGAACTTGAGTTGCATGAATTGTTCCATCATTTTCCATATGAGAATCCTGAAAGACTCTTGCATTGAAGTCTGAGCTGAGTTCTTCCACATTCAGATCAAAACCAGCTTAATAGCTAGCTCGTCTTCATCAAATTCCTTTGTGGTAGTGTTTTCACTAAGCATGTGTGTGGCTAGAACGTTAGCAACATCATGCATATCTTGATCTTTTAATGACAGAGGGTCATTTCCCATATTAGATTCTAGAACACTTTCTTTTTCATCTATATGGAGTTCATTCATGATGTTTGTAACATCAACTTTAGATTTTGAAATTGTTTTAGTAGAAGATTTAAAGGAT
The DNA here is from genome assembly GCA_018208015.1 of Medicago ruthenica. Classification (NCBI taxonomy): domain Eukaryota; kingdom Viridiplantae; phylum Streptophyta; class Magnoliopsida; order Fabales; family Fabaceae; genus Medicago; species Medicago ruthenica. The sequence continues at coordinate 279,181 of WNNG01000298.1, read as the reverse complement.
CCTTCTTCAATAAAAGCTTCCAGCTTTGTTAGCTTTCTGAGGTATTTCTCCAAAAGCTTCTTCAATTTCATCAACTTTCTGAGTTCCATCTTTTAGTAGCTGCATTAACTTTTTGAAGTCATGTTTCAGTAGTTGCATCAGCTTCGTTTTGAAGTTCTTCAACATTCTGAACTTCATCAGCTCTCTGAACTGCTTCATTAGCATTATCAGCAACTTTTTGGAGGGTTTCTCCAGGGATGTCTTGATCCATTGTTGGAGGATCTGCTTCCATAGGATCGTTTTGAGGAGATGCATCTTCTTTTTCAGAGAGATTTCCAACTTTCTCAACTTTTCTCTTATTCCTGCTTGAAAACAGAGGGATGAACTTTGAAGCTTTCAACTTTTTGGATTAAGTAGCTTCAGCATCATGAGCATTATCTTGAATATTCTGATCTTCAGTTTCTGATGTTTCTTGAACAATCTGAATTGTTTCCTGAGCATTTTGAAACACATCAGTGTTGAAGTCTGATTTTAGATCTTCTATGTTGAGATCAAAACTCGTTAAAAATTCCATTTGTTCATCTTCTTGTGATTGAGCATTTTCTCCACTCATCATCTTAGAAGCCAATATTCCTGCAACTTCCTGAGTATCTTCATCAACTTCTTGAGCAACTTGCTCAGTATTTTCTTCAACTCTCTGATCTTGGTCAAGAGGGCTTTCTTCAACATTCTGAGGTGTCAACCTTCTGATGTTCCCTTTTTTTTGGCAACATTCTCAACTTCTTTTTGAAGAGATGCATCACCAGCTGAGTCAATCTTCTGACTGTCTTCTTTAGTGATTGCAGCAACCATATGAGCCTCTTGAGGTATCTCATCATCTTTTATTTGAGTGACAACCTCATCTTGCACAATTTCAACAACTTCATCTTCTTTATGAAGTTGTTCTTCATTCTCACCAGCAACATTCTGAACTGCTTTTCTTGCAAGCTCATCAACTTGTTGAAACAACTCCAGGGATGGAGGAGAATGAGCTTCATCATCTTCCATATTTTCAGGAGATCCATCTCCTTCTTTCTTCTAAATGCTGGAAAGGTTTCTAACCTTCTCAACTCTTCTTTTCTTCCTAGTTTTTTGAACTTTCTGATCTGCATGTCTTTTCATAGATCCAGATGTTCCTGAGGTTGGAGGAGTTGGCATGTTTAAAGTGGTGATGTGAAGTTGTCCTAAGGTTTTGGTTGTGAATCTCATGAAGGTGTATTTACTTTCTTCACCTTCTAGGGATACTTGTGCAGCCTTAAAGATTGGAGTCATATGCATTCCATATGGCAACTCAACAACTTTTTGTTTGACAGCCAGACAAGAATCAATCATGTATTGAAGAGTTATGAAGTAGATGTTGAGTTTTGTTTTGGTCATGAGATGGTACATGATACATAAATCAGTATCAGTTACAGCATCAAAGGTTCCACATCTAGGGAGTAAAGTGTGCCTAATCATGTTATGGATGATTTTAGGGACATCTTGAAAGTTTGTGGAATTGAAATCATGATCAGGTTTAATGTGTTCTAGGATAGGTTGTGGTTCATGTTTAGGTGATGACAGATGATAGCTTATTAGAGGTGTGCAAATAAATGAAGTTTTGGTTGTTTGACTTGAACTCATTTTGGATTGTTCCATTGTTCTAGAACAATTCAGCATCATCTTGAGAATCATCATCATTATGATCTCCATACGCATTTCTTGAACAACAGTTGTCCAAGATCAAGGCTTTTCTTAGACGGTCATAAGACGTTCCTGCAGCACAAATGGGTCAAGCTTTTGGTACCCATATTACTTTGGGTCCTTAGAGGTTAGTGTTTCTCTTTTCAAGAGATTCTTTCTTATGACCACATTCTGATTTAAGATGATCAGATTTGTTGTAATAAGAACTTTATATTTTACCAATCTCAATCTTTTGACATCATTCTATTTTAGTGTAAAAAATGATTCAGATCTTTTATGAAAACACTTTTATAATCTGATTTTTTTTTAAAAAAATCTTTATGATAACAAACTGATTCTAGATAATAATATATGTTATAATAAACACAATAACCTTATCAACCTTTTGAGAGTATTCTGATATAGGATAATATGTCTTTTTGAAATAAGGATTTTTCTCAACTTTCTTTTTATAAAACAGCAAACAGATTTAGAATGATGAATTCTTTTGTAAAATGAACATTTTTAATTTAGATTCTCACTTTTGTTTGTAAGAGTTTCTGAATCCTAAACCAACCCCTTTTGTTTTTTTTAAAAGATCTTGACAGACTTCAGAAAATTGGTTATGTCCTTTTTCAAAAAAAAATTTACTACTCTTTTGTATGTGAGAGGTTATGAATCTTGAACCAACATTTTAAAAGGTCTTAATAGACTTCAGAAAGTTGGTTATTTTTTATTTGTTAAAAAAATTTACTTCCCTTTTGTTTGTGAGAGGTTTTGAATCCTGAACCAGCTTTTTAAAAGGTATTAACAGACTTCAGAAAGTTGGTTATGTCCTTTTTTAAATTTTTGCTTTCTTTTCAAAATAACATTTTGTTTCAATAATTTAGAATTTTCTAAGTCTTGCAACTTTTTTGCTCATTGAGAATCTTATGTTTCTCAAACATTTTCAAATAAGAGTGTTGCAATTCTTGAATGGTTTTAAGATATTTTTCATTCAAGATTAGTAGTTTCACATTTTCTTTCTTTATTTCAGAAAACTTATTTTTTAAAAGTTCATACTTTTAAGATAAAATGCATGAGTCATATGAAATATTATTAAACACTTTGCATAAAAGATATGGATTAGAATTTATTACCTCTTCACTTTCTGTGTTTGTCTTTATTCATGTATTGACTTTTTCTTTTTCTTCAAAGTCTTCACAGGATGCCATCTTTGCACTTTCTTGTTCAGAGGACGTCTAGTTTTGAAATATCCCACATTGTTGCATATGTGACATGTACTTTGATTTGCAGATTTTGACATCACTTCTTTTTGGATCTTTTCCTCATACACTGTTAAGTGCTCAAACCATAGAGGCAGTGCTCTGATACCAATTGAAGTGGAAATAATAGTCACAAGAAAGGGGGGGTTTGAATTGTGACCCTTTTTAAATTTAACCTGCACTTGTGGTAAATCATTCTCAAGTTGATACTTGGAAGAAATAAAAACTTTGTTAAGTTCAGAACATTCTGAAGTGCGTTCAGAACTGTTAGCGTAATAAATGATGAACAAAGTGATAATGGTGTGTAAACTGAATTTAAACATTTATGCTGAAAATAAATAGGAAAGGGATAGAGAAGAAAGGCACACAGAATTTTATAGTGGTTCACCCAATGTGGGTTAGTCCACTCCTCACAATCTTGTGAGAGTTTCCACTATGATGCTTGAGATAACCTCTCAAATCCTGCACCGTACAATCTTGTTCCCTTGGAACGATTACAACCTGTATTCTCTAAGCCTCAGCAGGCTCTCCACTTTCTGTGCTAAGTCACACCAGACCTTGCACTATGTTACTCAACCTAGACTTTAATACCCTTAAAACTAGATGAGATTTTCTCTTTACAATTGATTGGAGTTTTGAAGAAATGTTGTCAAGATGAAGACAATCAAAAGAGAAGAAAGGAGGGAGAAATTATCTTTAACAAGATAAAAGAGAATTGATTTACACTTTTAGAGACAATTTGAAATCTCAGTGATGATCAATTCGAAATGCTAAAGCTTCAAACACTTTTCATATGTTTTCTTGTATGCTTTGCAATGGTGTATGTAATGCTGAGCCTTTCACTTCTATTTATAGAGTTATTGGTCTCTTGTAGCCGTTGGAGGGTGACCAATGGTCTTGTGCCATATGTCCTGGGCCCCACTGACTTTTACTTGAAAATCTGGGTGAACATTCTGAACTTCAGAATGTTGTTGTGTTCTTGAGAATACTTCAGAACGTTGTTGCATTCTTGGTGATCTTCATCTGGGTTCATCATGTATGAATGAAGATATGAGTTTCTGGGTTCATCATATGTGTCTCATATGATTTTCTGGGCATTATCCATAAGCAGTGACTTTAACACATACATCAGAATGTTGCTGGATAATACTTTCCTAGATTTGCGTTGGAAACAGTGCAGGACAGATAAAGTGGAACTGTCACTTCATGCCCATGCTTTAGGGGATTTTGCTGGTCTTGTATAGTACCAACTCCCTTATGTATCAAAATCTTATTGATTCTGACTTGGAGATTGTAATCTTGCTTTTGCTTTGCTTTTCCAACCACTCTACTGTTGCTGTCAGAATTAAAGCATGTGCTGTTTTGAACTTTCTGAACTCCGAAAGTTCCTTTTGTTTTACCTAGGATGATTTGTAAGACTTCCATTTGATGTAATCAAATCCTAATAGTAAAACATCAATGAAGTGCAGTAATTTGAACATCTAGGATGATATTCCCTTTTGGAATATTCCTATTAATTCAATGTTCATAGTCTTAAATGAACATTGAATATCCTTTTTGACATTTATCTTGTAAATGCCTTTATTGCTTGATTGATCCATGCAAGTATGCTTTCCTGGACATTTATTTATGCCACGTGTGACTTGTATGTTTTTGATAGTGTTCTTGAATTTCTGGGCTTGTGTAAAAGCAGCCTTATGACAGACTTTCTGAACTGTGAACAAGCTTCTGAACTGTGTTGAGCTTCTGAACAATGTTCAGCTTCTGAACTGTGTACAAGCTTCTGAACTATGTTCAACTTCTGAACTGTGTACAAGCTTCTGAACTGTGTTTAGCTTCTGAACTGTGTATACGCTTCTGAACTGTGTTCAGCTTCTGAACTATGTTCAGCTTCTGAACTGTGTCCAACCTTCTGAACTCTTGTTCAACTTTCTGAACTTTGACAAAGTTCTTTCTTCTTAGTGGTCTTTGATTCTTTGTATCTTGGTATGGTTCATACTTTGTTCCTGTCTTAGTTAATCACTCAAGAACACATTAAATACCAAGAACTATCAAAGTCCATTAATCCTTTAATCACCATAGATGTCTTTAATGAATTCTTGATCCAACGTCGAAATCTTTTTCTGCATATGATATGTTCATATCACATCTGTTCTTGTATGTTCTTGGTGTGGACGTTGAATTTTGGGTTTGCTCTAACGAACCTTCTGAGCAACCTTCTGAACAACCTTCTGAACTTCTTCTGGGTTCATACATATGACCTTCAGAATGTTTCTTCTGGGTTCCTTCTTTTTTGATGGTTGTACTTTATGCTGAACATTCTGATGTTCTTAAACATTCTAATGTTCTTCAATACTTTGAACCTTATGAAGGTTGTTTATTTATTCCCTTCAAAAACTACTTGAAGCATATAAATGAGAGATCATTTGTTTTGACAAACAAGATGATTCTTTCTTTGAAGTCCAAAAGAATATTTCTTTGCATCATTGCTTGTAACCGATGACTTTAAATATTCTTGTTTATCCATGAAGTAATCCTTTAATATTTCTGGAAATATTCTGGGTTAATTGTTCATGATCATTATGAACTACATTCATATGAACATTCTGAACTCTGAACTTCTTATCCTTAGAAGCTTTAGAAGTGTGATACTTTGAGGAGGTTCTGAGACTCTTCCTAGCTTGTATGCATATTTCCTTTTATCTTGTTTACCCATGGAGGATCTTCACATCATATAACATAAAACTCAATGTGAGTTTTGTCACATAACTTTAAGCACCTTCTTGTGTAGCTTGTGATATAAGTTCTTCCATCATGATTCTTGAGCTATGAATCTTCATGGAGATATGATACTATTGTTTCAACTGATGCTATACTCATTCTTTCATTGTGGAGTAGATATAATGCACTTATTGATGTGGGTGGCTTCTAGCTTATCCACTTATGTGATTCCTGTTCTTATAACAAAAACTCAAGTGCAAACATCAGTAGATCACCATTCATAAAACTTATCATTTATTCCACGAGGTTTGTTATCATTAAAACATTCATCAAAAAGATTTTTGCTTCAACAGGTGCTCCCCAGCAACAATCAGGCATACTGGGTCCTAAGCCTCAGCAAACTCACATGGCAACTGCTCCACCTCATATGAGCAGTCAGCAAGGCTTCTCTTCTTATGCTCCGACTGGCATCCAAGCTGCTATGCATACTTTCTCCATCTCTCCTCCTGATGATCAATGGTATATGGACAGCGGAGCAACTTCTCATATGACCGGCACTGGAGGTATTCTCACATCTTATTTTAATATGAGTAATAATATTACTGTTGGAAGTGGTCATCATATTCCTGTAATTGGTTGTGGCAATACATCTTTACCCAATTCCCTAACCTTAAACAATGTTTTGCATGCACCAAAACTTATCAAAAACCTTGTTTCTGTCAGAAAATTTACAATTGATAATGATGTTTCTGTTGAATTTGATTCTCTCGGTTTTTCTGTGAAGGATTTCCAGACAGGAACGCTTTTAATGAGATGTAATAGTTCTGGCGACCTTTACCCTATTCCCACAAGACTAAACACAACAATACTACCACCATCCACCTTTGTTGCTTCATCTAATGAGTTATGGCATAGTCGTTTAGGACATCATGGAGCTCCTATTTTAAATTCTCTGCATCGAAACAAACTTTTGCTATGTAATAAGTTTCGAAATGATTTCTTCTGTCAGTCTTATCCTCTTGGGAAACAAATAAAATTGCCTTTTTCTAATTCATTGTCATTTACTTTTATGACTTTTGACATTGTTCATAGCGATCTTTGGACTTCTCCGGTATTAAGCTCCGGAGGACATCGTTACTATGTGTTATTTCTTGATGATTTTACTAATTTTTTGTGGACTTTTCCCATCTCAAACAAATCACAAGTACATTCCATTTTTCTCCAAATTTGTGCTCACATTACAACACAATTTGAACGTGAAATAAAATGTTTTCAATGTGATAATGGCAAGGAGTACGATAATGCTCTCTTTCATCAGTTTTGTGCACAACATTGAATGTCTTTTTGTTTTTCTTGTCCTCATACCTCCCCTCAAAATGGAAAAGCCGAAAGAAAAATTCGTACAATCAGTAATATAATCAGAACCCTCCTTGCTCATGCGTCTATTCCACCAATTTTCTGGCACCATGCTCTTCAAATGGCCACTTACCTACACAACATACTTTCAAATAAGAAACTCAGTCTTCAATCACCCAACAAAATTCTCTATCAAAAAGACCTGTCTTATTCACACTTCCGAGTATTTGGTTGTCTTTGCTATCCATTAATTTCGTCCACCATTAGGAATAAACTTCAACCTCGGTCTACACCATGTGTCTTTCTAGGATATCCGTCCAACCATAGAGGTTATAAGTGTTACGAATCGTCAAGTCGTAAAATCATTATTTCTCGGCATGTCATTTTTTAGGAAAATATGTTTCTCTTTTCCACCATGAATGCTCCTACAACGACTAACTATAACTTCTTAGATGATGGCATAATCCCCTTATTTCCCTCACACTTGTCCACCACATATCCAACCGCCCCCTCTCCTAACATAACCGTTGCCCAACCACTATCACCGGCGGCCCAAAATACTCTTACTCCTCCAACCACGAACCAAACCACATTTCCCCTCTCACCACCCTCCTCGGCCCAACAACCTGCACCCACGGCTCAAACTCCTTCTCCCTCCCAGACAACGACCTCATCTACACACATAACACCTACCACCTACGATCCACCGATTCCTACACCTATTCCCCCCCCCCCCCCCCCCCCCCCCCGCACCTCATTCCCCTCAAATGACAACCGATCCTAACACGGAATTGTCAAACCTCGTGAACTTTTCAATCTACACACATCAACCCACCAAAATATCTCTCATTTACCTACAAATCCCATTGATGCATTAAAAGATCCGAATTGGAAAATGGCCATGAAAGATGAATATTCTGCTCTTATTGAAAATAAGATGTGGGAATTAGTTCCTCGTCCCTCTAATGCTAATGTTATTCGAAGTTTGTGGATTTTCAGGCACAAGAAGAAATCTGATAGTTCTTTTGAGCGATACAAAGCTCGTCTTGTAGGTAATGGTGCTAATCAACAATCAGGTGTCGATTGTGGTGAAACCTTCAGCCATGTCATCAAACCGGCCACTATTCGCATGGTGCTTAGCATTGACATATCCAAATCATGGTGTCTCCATCAACTAGATGTCAAAAATGCATTTTTGCATGGAAATCTTGACGAAACCGTGTATATGCACCAGCCTCCTGGTTTTCGTGATCCACACTATCCTGAGCATGTTTGTCTCCTCAAGAAGTCTCTATATGGTTTAAAACAAGCACCTCGTGTCTGGTACCAAAGATTCACTGACTATGTTGCCACATTGAGTTTCTCTCACAACATCTCTGATCACTCTTTGTTCGTGTTTCATCACAGTGATGATACTACGTATATCCTTCTATATGTGGATGATATAATTCTCACTGCTTCATCTGATGCTCTTCGTGACTCTATTATGTTTAAACTTAGTTCTGAATTCACCATGAAGGATTTGGGTCCTCTAAGTTATTTTATGGGAATATCTGTCACTAAACATACAGATGGTCTTTTCTTGTCTCAAAGAAAATATGCAGAGGAAATTATAGAACGAGCAGTCATGTCCTCGTACAAACTATCACCCACTCCAGTCGACACCAAGGCAAAAGTCAGTGGTTCTTCTGGAAATTTGTATCATGACCCAACTGAATATCGAAGTCTTGCAGGAGCATTGCAATACTTAACTTTCACAAGACCAGGTATCTTTTATGCAGTACAACAGGTATGCCTATTCATGCATGACCCTAAAACGCAACATATGCCAGTAGGGATGGGAATAGGCCAGGCCGGCCTACAGGGGCCTACGACCTAGCCTACGACGGGCCAGGTCAGGCTAGGTTTTTTTTCTTAAATAGAGAAGGCCTAGGCTTTTTTAGAAGCCTGTTTAGCTTAAAAGGCCAGGCCACAGGCCATTCAAAAAGCCTCTTAAACCAATTAGGCCGGCCTATTTAAGTAAATATGATTACTATTATTTATTATTATAATATATTTTGTACTTTGAATTAAAATATAAATTCGTTAGTAATTTAAGTTTATTAGTATACATTAATTTTTCGTATATGCAAATGTATTATTATAAACAAGAATTGAAATATGATGCACTATATAGTTAAATTCCCTAAAAACTCATGTTGATTACTAAAAGAGAGTTTAATCTAATTGATATATTAGTTCGCTAGTCTATTTAAACTTAGATCACATTGCTTACTTAAAGATGTTCATAAGATATAGGCTTTTAAATAGACTAGCAGGTCTTATCAGGCTTTCAGAAGGTCAGGCTCAGGCCTCAAAAGTAAGTCTATGACAGGTCGCAGGCCAGGCTTAGGCCTTGAAAAATTTGGCAGGCCAGGCTTAGGCCTTGCAAAGCCTAGCTCGGCCTAGCCTATTCCCACCCTTATATGTCAGCACTGAAGCGTATCATTCGGTATATTCATGCACTATTGATTTCGGCCTTCACTTTATCCCTCCTCTATCAGCAAATTGGTTTCTTACACTGATGCAGATTGGGTTGGTTGCCCCGACACCAGGTGATCCACCTCTGGTTACTGTGTCTATATTGGTGACAATTTAATCTCATGGTCTGCCAAACGCCAACACACCCTCTCTCGGTCTAGTGCTGAAGCCGAGTACCGTGGAGTCGCCAATGTAAAATCTGAATCTTGTTGGATTAGAAACTTACTATTGGAACTACATTTCTCAGTCACAACAGCCACACTGGTTTATTGTGACAATGTGAGTGTTGTCTATCTATCCGGCAACCCAGTTCAACATCAATGCACCAAACACATCGAGATGGATGTACATTTTGTGCATGAGAAAGTTACCCGCGGCCAAGTACGAGTCTTACATGTTCCTTCACGTTACCAAATCGCTGACATCTTCACCGAAGGACTTCCGTTGCAACTCTTTGACGATTTTCGTGGTAGTCTCAACATCCGTCAGCCTCCCGTTTCGACTACGGGGGTGTATTAGAATATTATTAGAATATCTTTATATATTATTAGAATATCGTAGAATATCGTTATATATTATTAGAATATCTTTATATATTATTAGCATATAATTGTCATTAAATAGTAATGATTATATAGTAAAATAGTCAGAGAAACTGACACTGTATAATTGTGTATATATATCACTGAGAATCAATAGAAATGCAAGGTCTATCATTCTTTCAAAATTAAATCGCGACAATATAGTCCTTATATTCTTTTCATTTTGTTTGGTTGATAAAAGAAATGTAGAGGAAATAAAACAAAAGTCGGACAAAGAGGAAATGAATTAAAAGAAAATGAGATGATTTTTTTTAAAAAACAAATTTAAATAAGTTGGGCTGCGAAAGCTCAACAAGGTCATGTTATCAGGGCGCAATAAACGCTTACAAAGATAATCATCTATCAAAGAGGTATTAATTTCATACGATAAAAATATAATGATAACAATAAAACATAATGATAAGAAAAATGTATTCATAAAATGACATAAATATCTTTATATAAAACAAAGATAGGATAAAAAAAATTAAAATAATAAAAATAAATATTTAATTATAATAAATAAAAAATATAATAAATAAAGAGAATAAATGTAAAAAAGGAAATATAATATGTAATAATCAACTAAAATTAATAATTTAATTAAATAAAAACATTATTTATTTACTTAATTAAAATTAAATAAAAAAATAATTTAGATTTTTTTTTTGTAGATTTACATACTATGAGTAATAAATAATAAACTAAAAGTTAACGTTAATATATAAAAATAAGATGAAAAAAGGTTTAGGTGGCTCACATGCGTTGAGATAAGGGTTAAAGAAGCTAATAAGTTAAAAGATCAAGGTTTTGTTTTTTGACAGAAAAATATTTTAAAAAAAATGACAAAAGAAAAATATTGCTTAAATATTATATAATTATGTAACTTTTTCAAAGGGATTATGTTACTATTATTAAATGGAAGATGTTATTTTTCTTTTTGAAAGAAGAATGGAATATATTATTATTTTGGTCTCGAATGGAGGATATTATTGTATGATTGCCTTTTTGATTGTTTTCCATCTATTTCTTTCTTTTCTTCCCTATTTGATTGTGTCGCGGTGATTTTAGGATATCAAACTATTGGTTAGCGTTGACTCACAAAATTAAGATTCACCACCGAGCTTTTATTTTTCCAAGGAAAAGGGGAAAGTTGGAAAAAAAACCCTATTTTTTAGAGATCAAAGTCCGGGGGTTGGTTACGCAAAGGGAAGGTAATAGCACCCTAAACGTCTATAATATTCTATAGGAACCTCTTGTTTTTATTCTTATCTTTATGCTAAATTGATCATTTGTTTTGTAAATAAAGGCTTAAATGTAAAAAGACTAAAGTGATGATTAAAAAGAAAGAAAATGTTTTTGTTATTTTTATTGATTTGAAAAGACAAAGTCTTTTGCCTACGTACCCGAGTGGGATCAAAATCACGTAGTTCGGAGTAAAAAGTCGAGTGATTTGTTTGGTTGATTTTGAAGTTTGAAAATGTTGTTAAAGATAAGATGAGGCAAAGTGACAAAAGAGTGAAGTTGATTGATTTTAAATGTAGAAGATAAAGTCTAATATGATTAAAATTGATTAAAGTTTGATTAAAAAAGGACGCTTGGTTTGAAATCCAAGGTTTGCTAATAAAATATATTTTTGACGAAGTTTTTAAATATTTGAATGTTTTTGATTTTTTATGGTTTTTTACTTGGAGTTAAAAAAAGGTTAAGTGTGATAAAATAAATTAGACGCGAGGGAATTCATAATGACGTTGGATCAAAATGAAAGTCCCCTTTTCCTTGGATTACACTAATCACTTATCTTGATCTTTGACATAAAGCGGAATAAATAAATGTGAGTGTCGGTGCAATATTCTCATTTATATTTACATTGTTCCTAGATACATTCTAATAGAATAAAAATGACAAAATAATAAACAAAGAAAAAAAATAAAATTGCAAAATGCGTAAAAATAAATAAAGAAAATAAAAATGCATGAAATGCAAGACATAAAATAAATATGTTGCATAAAGTAAATAAAGAAAATAAAAATGCATGAAATGCAAGACATAAAATAAATATGTTGCATAAAGTAAATAAAGAAAATAAAAATGTATGAGGTGATGTGAGATGTAAATAAATAAGATGCTAAAAACAAAAGAACAATAAAAAAGAAATAATAAAAATGCAAAGAAAAAAAGGAATAACAGGGAGGTGTAAAAAATAAAATGGGGGGTGCAGGAAGTAAGAAAAAGATCAGATTTTTAAAAGACAGGCCCAAATGTAAACAAGATTAGATCTGGACTGTCTGATCATTCAGACTCTGATGATCAACTTCTGATGCTTCAGACTCTGATGATCAGCTTCTGATGCACTGTTCAGAAGCACTGTTCAGAAGCTGAACTTCAAAAGCACTGTTCAGAAGCTGACCTCAGATGCACTGTTCAGAAACTGACTTCAGAAGCTCATTTCAGACTCTTCAGACTCAGGGGTAAAACTGTAAGGAAAACAGTAGGAAGAAAAAAAATCAATTCTGTTTTGGTGACTGTTATAATTTTTGTGATTTTTTAGTGCAAAAATGAGTTAAAAAAAGACTAACATGAAGAGTAAAAATGCAGAAAAATATGCAGGAGCAGCAGCATATAGTTTCTGTGATTTTTCTCAACTTCTTAGTTAGATTTCTCATTGATGATCAGCTTCTGATGCTTCAAACTCTGATGAACAGCTTCTGATGATCATACAAAGTCTGATCATCCAGGGCCTCCTTGAATAGTTTTAAAACTCCACCATTTTCAAAAAAAAAAGTTTTGCTTACTCTTCTCCTCACCGTCTCTTCAAGATACACTACTAAAATATTTTAAAAAAAACTTTTTAAAACAAGTTAGGTCTAAGTTTCAAAACAAATTATTATAATCTACCTTTTTCCTTTTGGTTCAGATTGGGGTGCTTGTACGTGGTTTATGAAGTTTTGACTCTGTTTTGCTGGGTTTGTGATGATGGATTTGTGGCTGTTTTGGTTCAGGTTTGGGAAGTGGTTCTGTTCTGTTTTGGTTCAGGTTTGGGATTTCTGGTTGTTCAGGTTTGGGAGATGCTCTGTTTTGGTTCAGGTTTGAAGTTCTGGTTGTTCAGGTTTGGGAGATGCTCTGTTTTGGTTCAGGGAGGAAGACAGCTTCTGTGGTTGCTGTGTTGTTGTTTGGGAGGAGAGGAAGTGGTTCTGTTTTGATTCAAGGAAGAGGGGAAATGGTTCTGTTTTGCTGGGTTTTAGGGAGGTTTTGTTATTGTGATTTTTTGTTGTTTCTGTGTTTTGATTTTGATCTGAAACTTGTTCTTTTTTCTTCTGTGTCTTTGTGCTTGATTTTCGTCCTCTTTATATAGACATTGTTGGAGCTCTTTTGTGACCAAGAGCTTACTTGCATGTTAGGTTTAGTGTGGCAAAAATTTTGGTTAACATTTATGGAGGAAGTGACCTTACCTCAGATTTTGGTGAAGATTTGGGCAAGATGAAAGAAAAGCAGGGAACAAGGGGCGCTGCAGTTTGATCTGTAGTGCTTTTGGGGTTGATTTTGTTGACAAAGGATGAAGGAAAGCAGGGAACAAGGGGCGCCCCCCTGCAGGCAGTATTCTTTGACTTTGAATAAAAAAAATTGAAAAATAATAGTAATAATAATAATAATAAAAAAGAAAAAATAAATAAATAAATAATAATAATACAAAGCAGAATAACATAATAATAAAAATAAAATAAAAATAAAAATAAAAAAATAAAAATGAGAATAAAAGTAAATATATAAAAAAAATAAAAATGACTAAATACAAATAAAAAGTGGCCCTAGAACGAACAAAATTCTATTTGAACATAGAACAAGGTGGATAACACAGAATTCTAGTTAACCATAGAACCAGGTGGATCACGCAGAATTCTAGTTAACTATAAAACCAGGTGGATCACGCAGATGTTGTAGTTATGGGTAGCGCCTGACTTAAAAAAATGAGTGGTTGAATTGGTTCAAAAAAGATGAGGTATTTTAAAATACCTTTCTGCCGGAATTTTTCTCGAAAAGACAAAAAGTTTCGGGCCAAAAGACATAAAATGGAATCTTTAGGTCAAAAATTGGGGTATGACGGATTGATATTTTTCTTATCTTCTCCATTTTTAATACATACTACAAAGAATACGTTAAAGCATATAATATGTAAAATCGTTAACTTTTTAAAATTTAGTAATCATAATACATAAAAGCATACAAATATTTTATTTTATTTTTAGGGGAAAAGCATACAAATATTTCTATAAAAAAATTTGATGGAAAATATTTCTAAATTTATATTTTTATTTAATTATTATTTTAAAATTATATCTTTATTTGATTTTTTTTTTGGAGAGGAAATCTTTATTTGATGAATTGGAATATTTTCTTTGACCGCCACAAAATATATATTATTTTTTAAAAAAATATTTGCTTTGTTTTATTTTTCACAATTTGGTATTTTTTTCTTTTTATAATGAAATAAATTAATTTTCTCTTTTTTTATTTTTCTCATCTATATTTTCTTCATCAATCAAACAAATGTTAAAAAAGGTAGAGACTAAGACGTCTTGGTTTTTTTTTAAGGAATAAAATTTATTTTATTTTTTTGGAAAAATTGCTCCAGTTATCTCTTCACTTAATTTCAGGTCAAGTTTTTTTCTTTTATTTTTTGCTCTATTTATTCCTTAACTTAATTTCAGGTCAAATTTATGTCTTTTATTTTTTTTTTTTTCCTTTTCAATTTTTTATCTTTTTAAAATGTTACTTGATTCATGATTGACATTGACGAAGAAGACGAGATGGCTTGTGATTGAGATTGGTGATTCCCGTTCCTTGATTGTGATTGAGCTTGACGAAGAATAACAACAACAAGGTTTGTTTTGTCAAAAAAAAAAAACAACAAGGTTCGAGCTTGGTGTTTTTTTATTTGGCTACAAGGTATTTCATTACACTAAATTAGGGTTGCTATTTATCTATGTATCTTATTGGTGCATGTGTTGTGAATTTAATTTATCCTTTACAACTTTTTACTTTACGTATTTATGTATCTTAAAAGTGTCATACGAGTATTGTTTAAGGAACCTAAAAAAAAAAACTTTGTTTTAAAAATACAAGTTAAACACATATAAATATCAAAACTACATAATTTTTAATGTAAAAATTGATACTTTTGGATGCTTAAATAATACCCTACGAGCACTTGTTGGCATTTTCTAATTTGTGGGGTTTAGTGTTCGATTATGGTCCCTACATGTTGTTTAATTGTTTTTTTTACTCATGGCGTTTTTATCCTATTCACATGATCAAAATATTTGTTGATGTCAACCATTGTAGATATTTTGTGGACCACGCGTCAACAGTGAGTTTAAGGGAACACAAGTCAAGTAGGAGTTAACACTCAATGGTGAATGATACTCCCTTCGTTCCAAAATATAAGTAAAAATTGGTCAACAAAAGTTAATGTATTTGGTTTAAAATTTGTATCAAATACATCAACTTATGTTGACTCATTTTTGCTTAATTATATTTTGGGACGGAGGGAATACTTATTACCATGCTAATATTCGATTTTCGCAGGTACATATAGAAAGAATGCCACATGAGGCAATGGGATCAATAAGTTGGGTGGGCATGGTTCGGCTCATAAGGAAAACTGAATTGAACTGAACCATTTTAAAAATTCATAATAACCCAATTGATCCGAAATGTTTGTATTCTGAACCAAATCGAATTATTTTAATGGTTCGGCTTTATGGTTTCGAACCAAACCATAACTAATTTTTAAAAAAATCAAAATTTAATATCCCAAATAGAATTAATTTTTTGAAAAGAGAAAATGTGTGCAAAAAATATGAATTTATTGGTGGATTAAAATGAGTGTATAATATGAAGAAAAGGTGCAAAAATACACTTCTTTAATTTGGTGTTACTATTCCAAAATGACACTTAAAAAGGAACGGAGGGTGTATATGTAGTGGTCGGAATTCGAACATCGGTCACCCTATTTATTCATCTTAAGAGGTGAATTTTTAGCTATTATACTGCTTGACAATAAAAAAAAATTGATATCCAAATCAATAGATATTGAATTTGACTGCTTGGCTAAGGTTTGACCTAAACATGAAAGAAAGAAAAAAATTAAACCAAATATTTAATTAATTTGGATTCAAATTTTGAGTTAATTTGATCATTGACTTTGTTCTTACACCCGCTCAACTCACATCTCTATATGACGTTGACAAAGCCAAACAATTTCAGTTGTAAGAACAAGATCAATGATCCGATTAACTCGAAAATTCACACGCATAAGTGAAGATTTTGAGTTTGAATCCGGATAACAGATCACAACGTCAACCCTAGCAATTTCAACATTTATCAGTTGAGTTAAAATTTATAAAAGTTTTTTTAAAGATGTACTACTAATAAAGGGAATAGACACTTTTTTGGTGTATTCTATTTTTAATATTCATAAATTACCTTAACCCATTTGTGGTTAGCCTAATAGTTGGTTTAAGATTTTGGAGTGTGTTTCTCTCAAAGTCTCAGGTTCGATTCTCCTGATACCAATTTTGGTAGGTTAAGTTTATACATAGTTGTGCTCTTTCTTAAATGGAGACCCGTAAAAGAACGATGAGATCGATCATCTTAAATTAGTCGATTCTTAAATCAAAACCGAGTTTAACAAAAAAAAATACATAATTACCTTCAAATCCACTAATTGTGATTCGGCTGCTACAATTTGCATTTGTTAACTTATATATATATATATTATATGAATAAAAACGAAAAGATAAAATATAAGTTTGACATGTGGAATGTGTACCACGTGTTCAGCTTAAAAAATACACCATAGCACGTGTCACAACAGAAATGTATAGCAAGTCCAAAGTGAAATATGACAAATAAAGATTTTGTCAATTTGCACCCCCCGTTTTTATGCGTAAATCACGCGCATGTTTATAAAATCATCATATGAATAGATTCCTATTATATATTTTCACAAAATATAGTTCTTCATGGCTTCATTTCAATGGAAAAGTCAAAGTGAAATTATAACTATGAGTTAATGGAGGCCAGCTTTGATATGTAGATTTGGTGTGTCTATGATGTGTGTATATTTCTTGAAGTGTTTGCTTTACAACTAGCAGAAATGTTCATCATGCCACTAGTTCTTGAAAAGTTAAATGGTTTTTTTTGTCTCTCACAATTGAAGTACTATTCAAGCTATCGTCATTTTTATGTATTGCTTTTTCTTGATTAATTTTATGAAATATGTTTAGTTTGATAAAGAGTTTAGTTTGTATACATCGCCGGATGTAAAATTATTTTACACATGTATTTAATTATATATTATTATACTTATATTAATAAGTTATGTGTTTTTTAACGCATCACATGAATATGTACATGTCTAAAATGATAAAACGGTGACAATTAATATAAATTAAATTCTTTGATAAAGCTTCAAAAACACTATTCATATAATATAACATTAGTTTGATTTCATCATAGTCATTAAACTCGTAATATTTTTGCCAACATTTTCTTTACTTATGTAAACATTTTCTATATATTTTATTTAAGTGTGTTTTTACAATGTGTTTCTCTTCAAATTAGTCAAAATCTCGAGTTTGAGTGTTACAAATTAAAAAAAATATGATTGGAAAAGACGATCTTATTAAAAGTGATCGGTTAAATTTTTCATTAGAAATTAACTGTAGATAAAGTTAAGTGATAATTCGCACCAATAGCATAATTAAAAAAAATCATGTTACCATCTAAAAAATGATGTCATTGTCATTCAAGTCAAAACAAGAAAATAGAAAATTTTGGGGTCTTATTAACATCATTATTTTAAGTTATAAAATTATTGTTTTGTTTTTTCTTTATTTTCTTAATATTTTCGTGGATTTGTATAAGAAACAAAGAAGATATTATTTTATTTATTGGAACAAATATTAGAAATGAAGAATAGTAGTGTAAATCAAAAGTGACTTTCTTGTAATTAAAAGGAAAAATAAATGAAGCTAAAAAATATATCCTTAAAATAAGCATGCCTTATAAAATTCGTTCTCTTGCTATATAAGTAAACATTAATTCTTGTAAAAAAAAAAAAAGTAAACATTAATTATATTTTTGTATCTTAACTATTTTTTTTAAGAAGGCAAAAGGATGTAAATTAAGTACTTGCCATTCAAGCATAAGAAGTGTTTTTGTAAAAAAAAAAAAAATCACAAAGTCAAACGGATTAAAGCATCCCAAGACATACCAATGGATCTACTCACCAAACATGTAAATCAAAAGATAAATTAAAAAACTTAACTTTGAACCACCAAAAATTCATTACTTTCACCTCAAAAAAAATCGATGAATTGAACTCTCCAGATTATGGAAAACACGAGCATTCCTTTCCTTTCAAATACTTCAAACACAAGCAAGCCAAATACATTGCAACATTTTAGAGCCCACAACCAAACCACAAAACTGAGTGGCATGATCAGAAGCAGAAAAGGAAATAAAGCTAGAAACAATGATCTAGTTTAGAATGAGGATCCAAATTTTACCAAACCAATCACAATTAAATTATTAACAAATTTGTTAGACCCGCAACCTCCGAAGCAAAGATTGAAACTATCATGCAAATTTCCACGGCACAACAAATTATCTTTAACTCGAATTCTATTGTTCAAAAGCCGACATGCAAAAATAGATTCTTTCAATGGAACTTCCTTGTTCCACATAATATATGTTAAGAGAAAAGGGTTCCTCCACCTTCACACGAGTTAACATTTGATAAATATATTTAACAAAACCAACACCTAGATCAAGTTGTTGATCCCGACCATATGGAATGTTATCCTACAATAAAATATTAGACCAAACCTCACTACACTCCTCCAACTTCTCACTTTCCCCAGCACAAAGCCTTCTACGCCACCTCCATCCATCACCCTCAAATTCCTAGAGTAAACATCTCCTCCACCGACATATAAGGGTTATCAACTAAATAAAATAACCTACTACATCTAGAACATAAAGTCCCCCTCCAACCAAAGGTCTAACCATAAATGAGTGCTAGCCCCATTTTCCACTACTCTAACCAAATTATCATCATACTAATTTCCAATCCCCATCATATCACATCTTCTAACCCCCATAACATTTTTCCCACTGCACAGAAAACTTTGCCCCACCCTCCTTCACATGACCTCAATCCCACCCATATCGAGCCACAAACACCTTAACCACAACCCCCTAGTCCACATGCATCCTCCAACACCATTTGCATAACAAAGAAAACTCCCTAATTCTATGAACCCTCAAACCCTCATTATCCTGATCAAGGCACACCTTATATTAATTAGTCTTTGTTTTAGAATAAAAAGTTATGGCAAGGAGATTACATCACAATCTAAAGTTGGGAGGTCATTGTATGTAAGAGATAGCTTTGATGACAATGTTAATGTCGTTAGACTGGATGCCTTCATCCTAGTTTGAATCTGAGAACTCACAATTGTATGTGTGAGTTTCAGATATTGCTTGTCACTTTATTTACAGATGAATTTTTTAGAGGTCATTAAGACTCACATAGCCCTGACAAAGATATCTATATATACCTCATCCAAAGAGACTATCAGGCCTTAAATATGCACCATGAAAGTCTAACCAGCTTGTATTAATTTTAGTCTTTTAAAATTTAAATAAACTTGTATTACATTAAAAATATTTTACTAAAAAAACATTTTGCCTTGAAAAGTTCATCTTGAGCATATGACCATATTTCACATGGGCCCATTTTGTGCGCATGATATGATAGAGACATGATATGATAATGAGTTGGATAATGATATGAAATGATAGTAACTTGATAGACACTTATCATATCATGTGTTTGGTGCACACATAATGAGAAGGATGATATCATTATTTGGAAGGCAAATTGATGCAAAATCAACCTTTCACAACCATATGATAGCATTTTATTTTCAATTGTTACATATATTTTTTCAATCAACATTTTTTTCAAGGAACAAATTCATTTTTTTTTAATTGTTACATAAGCGTTTTCAATCAACATCAATTGTAAAGCACATGGAATATGAACAAATAGAAACATAATCAAATGGAAAATGGCAACAATCAAGCAAAGAAATAGGAACACATAGAAGAAGTAATTAATCAATTAATGAAATACGTCGACATTAAAGGTGAGAAAAATACAAGAAAGGGGGGTTGAATTGTGTTGGCTTTTTTTGTTTTCTTTTTCTGAGTGTTTAATACTGGTCAGATTCTGAGGGGTTCAGATTCTGACACAGAGTCTGAGTGCAGTGGAATAACAGAACACAAAGATAAAAGATATAGAGAGAGAGAGAGAGAGAGAGAGAGAGAGAAAAAAGAAAAGAAAGAAAGAGCAGACACAAGCAATTTATACTAGTTCCTCACACAACACAGGAGTAGTCCAGTCCCCTTGCACTTCCAAGGGATTTCACTATAATCTCACTAGATTCCAATTGCTCAGGACTCTTCCAATTGCTCAAGCACACTTGCAAGAGACTTCTAATGCTCAAGGTCACTACCAAGAGACTTCCACTGCTCAAGGACAACTCCAAGAGACTTCTATTTCTCAATCACAAGTAAAAGAAACTTCTGATGCTCAAGCTTTGCAGGCAAGAGATTTCTATTTGTTTACAACAATGAACAAATTTGTTCTTACACCGGATAAACAATTGTTGGTGTAAACTGAACAATCTTTGAACAGACTCTTAAGACTTTAGGATATCTAAGATACAAAAGTTGAAACCAAAATCCCAAGTGTTTTGCGTTATTTGATTTGGTAGAGTAATGACACAATAAAAATAGCAGAGTCATGTTAATCTTCTTCAGGTCTTCAACTCCTTTTATAGGTAGGGATTTGAGAGACGTTGGAGAAGAGTGGCAACGCATTAAGAGTCATTGAGAAACTTTAAATCAAGGACGTTGAACCATTGCCTGGTATGAACAATTCTGTTGGATAGTCATTAGAAAATCCTTTGCTGAAACTGGAAGTATCTGTTCATTCTTATTGCCCTTGAAGTTCTTTGTTTGTTTCCATACGTGGTCAGGAAGACAAAACTGTACTCAGATCCTTTGATGGAGACAACTATAGAAGACGACCAATCTGACGTGGAGACTGGGTCCCTCAGGTTCTTCTGAAGTTTGAAGGTCTTCCAAGTCTGATGG
Organism: Medicago ruthenica; assembly: GCA_018208015.1. Classification (NCBI taxonomy): domain Eukaryota; kingdom Viridiplantae; phylum Streptophyta; class Magnoliopsida; order Fabales; family Fabaceae; genus Medicago; species Medicago ruthenica. The sequence goes on along the minus strand of WNNG01000298.1, from coordinate 257,829 downwards.
GGTCTTTTGTGTCTGACTAGGTCTTCTGAGTCCGATGATCTTCATCGAGTCTGATGAGGTCAATCTTCAGCTTCTGAGAGACGTCCTTTTCTTCTGATCCAATATGTTGACTTCTGGTTGACCTTTCTTCAGACCTTTTACCATAGTCTTTTAAATTTCTCTTGTGCTTCTGATGCTTTAATATATGTTCAATTTCTTGATGGATATATTCTATGATCTTGCACACTTGAACAAATATTAGTATATCCAATTGTTCTTCGATACTTTATTATCATCAAAATCTTAGAGGAATCATACAAACCACTTTTGTTCCAAAATACATCATCTTCCATTACGGTTCTCCAAACGTGTGTGATGTGTAGTGAATTTATGTTAAGGTGATGACAAGTCATCTTACGTTATTCTTAGCATATTTTTCAGTCATTTTCATTTAGTTTTAATCCAAAATAGAGGAGTATTAGGACAATCGTCTATGATTTTCAGGACATTTTGTAATATTTTCTATTTGAGTCATGTAATTCTAGTTTCCTCAAAACATAGAAAAAGGAGACATTGCAAAGGGAGACATTATGTTTCCAAGTCCCAAGACATCTTATATCGAAGTAAACACCCAAATGACGAAGAAACTGACAATTACGCGCAAGAAAACAGCACCCATGCGCCTGAGGCATGAGCCATGCGCACATGGCATGAAAAAAATACACTCATGCGGATGGCCATGCGCCTGGGACATGTTGAGTGCGGATCAGAACTGTTTTTTGCTACTTTTAAGTGGAAAAAAAATCAAGTTTTTAAGCACAAACCCTGATGGAAACCAAACCTAAAAATACAACTCCTCTCTCATTATTTTTCATTCAGAACGAAGCGGTTCAAGGGGAAGACAAACACTAGGAGCTTCAAGGGAGGAGTCTCTCCTCACTCTAAGTCTCTAAGGTATGTTTTATTTCTTTTGTAATTTGTCTTTAGTTACCATGAGTAACTAAACCCTATCAGGGTAGGGTTCTAAGACGAACCTCTATTTTATTTGTTGGATTATTTAATTTAAGTTCTTTATTCATTTATTTTATGAATCCTATTTAATTTTATCATGCAAATTCTCTATTTCTTCTGAAGGGAACCATCGCTGAGATAACGGTACTTAGGAAAGTGACATACCTAATATTGGTGAAAACCTACCCGAATCAGGAAGAAACTAAGATAACGAATACGATAATTAGGGATATAGTAGTAACAACAAAGAATTAAATTAGCACAATAACTTGATTCTTCTTTCATCCTTCGTAAGGTTGACGAGATAAGGCTGCTCGTTTGTAGAACTAACGAGAGGGAGAGTATGTTGATGAATTTTTAAGATTCATAGATTAAAGAGAGCCTTTAGATGACAATTTAGGAACTCATTTTCTTCTTTGCTTCGGTTACCTCTGAGAGAGTAATGCCCCACATTAAAAATCCTTACGAAGGTGTACAAACCCTATAAAATTGACGACTTTATACCCTAGCGCGCGTATAACCTTAGTGTGATCAGCATGTGCAACTTAACAACTAGAGGGAAGTAACAATCCCACAAACTCATCACTTAAATAGAAGACGTAAAACCAATATCTGAATAATGCTTGTCCATTAATTTATTCCGACAATTGAATAGAGGGGTTTCAAAGAATCATAACCGCCGCTAACATTCTGCAATCAAAACAGATTAATCCTAAACTCTTGCTCTGCATAAACAAATTAAATTGCAAAACCTCCCTTTATCTTTTATTTAATTGTTTTTATTTATTGCTTTATTGTTCCCAAATAAGTAACGTAAATTGCCTAGTTGGAACAAAAATATTTGTGGATACGATACTCTACTTACACTTTATTACTTGGTAAACGATTTGGTACACTTGCCTAAATCCGACCATCATAAGGAATAGACAAAAAATCACAAGAAGGGACAAGGCAGTGAGATTATAGGGTTTAAGTCGTCAATGAAGAAAAAATGGAAATGGATAACGCATAAATAAGGTTGCGATATGGAAATTGGAACCAATTTCGAGAGGTAAATATATTTTGAGGAGATTCGATATATTATGAAACCCTTCATACTCAAACTTGTGTCAATGACTATTTAATCAGACTTTCCTCAGCATGAAACACTAAAGATGTTCTCCAAGGGTTCCAATTCTAGAAGTTGTTTCTTGATACACAATTTAATTCGTGGTAAACATTATTCAAATCTGTGAGTTTAATACATACCAACACACGTCTATCTCTATACTGAGACATACAAAGTTTGAACTAAATCAAGTGACTCCATATGATGATCAACGATTATTCTAAAACGGTCGATGGTAACCTTCTCGTTGTCTTTCATCATATCATACATGTTTCTCACATACAATCTCGACAATCAAATAACATTTTGTAAGCTCAGACACTTGAATCTGAAAAAAAAAATCCTTTAAATTCTTGTATGTTAAACAACCTTGGCTTTTATTTATAAATTTAAAGTAATTTTTTTTACTTAATCGATTTAAGAGATGTAATTTTTGAGTAAAAAAAATCAGAATTCTAGATATTCAAGTAAAAGAAAAGCAATAGAGGAAACTAATTATGACCATAAAAAAGAATCATACAAAATATTTTTAATAAATCAAAATTACATATTGACATTGACTATATAAAATTACCAAGAAAACCATATTTACTAAATTTATTCGGTCCTATCAAAAGACTATGGTAAGTCCACTAAGCATTATATAATTTTGGTAATAAATAACAAAAAAATCAACTTTGATAGAGACAAACGGTGTCGTTTTGCCCCTTTTTTTACACTAACTACAACAAAGTATTACTCTCTCTCTCTCTCTCTCATATAAATTGAATCAAAGTAGCTTTATTTCTTTTCCTCTCCTTCCTTGTAGCAGCCAGCTACTTTGTTTGATCTCTCCCTCAAGGTCTCTCTCTCTCTCTCTCTCTCTCTCTCTCTGTATGTTTTAGATCTCACCGTGTTTGTAACATCTTTTGTTTTTTTTAAGAATCTTGTTTGTGAAACATAACATGTTTCCTAGGATAGATCTGTTGTATGTTTGTACTATGTTGTCTTTTTTATATATATTTTTTTTAAATATATTTTGGGTGATAATTGAGGATCTGTTACAAAAAAAAAAATCAATTTTTTATGTTTGTTTTTTTGGAGATGGAGAATTTTTATGTTTTGTCGGTTGATTTTAATGTAAAGGTTGTGTTTTTATAGTGTTTTTCATAACCCAGATGAAAAGTTTGAGAATTTTTCAAGGTTTGAGATTAGATCTGTTGCTGATTTGTGAAAATTAAGTGGCCCTTTTGTGAATTTGTGAATGATTGAAAAGGGTTGTTGAATTTCTTTCAAAGTTTAGTTTTTTGTGTGTAATGTGGAAATTATTTATTATAATCTTTTATATAGGTTTTGGAAATTTAAGAAATTTTATGTGTTTTTGTTGATGTTATATGGATCTATATGAATATGCCATCAATTATGTGTATCTTTGTGACATTTTCTGAGTATGATTTTGTTCTGTGTGTAGCCATTTTCTGAGTATAATTCTGTTGTATTTTTATGTTAAAGTTTGTATGAATATCATGTTTATGTGTGTGTGACATTTTCTGAATATAGTTTTTTTGTGTATAGACAATTTTTCTGTGTATAATTTTGTTGTGTTTTGTGTTCTTAGGCGTTCTACTGTGGAATAAGAACCCGGCATCGAAGATGAACCGTTACAGTCTTCAGCAGAACGCCTTTGCAGCTTGTGAAGATATGAGAGGTTCAGTTACCATTACTGATCAGAAGGAGCCTCTCATTTGCCCTAAGCCACGACGAGTCGGGGTCTTGTCGAACGTGCCTGTGCGACAATTGAGATTTCATTTCAAGTAACTACTATCAATCATTTGATTGCCTTATGAGTTTTGATGACATTGAATATTGTTTTGGATGCCTTTAAGGTGGCTGATCTGTAATTTGTTTTTTTTTGTTTGTAGTCAACAAGCTGAGGGTTCTGATTCAAAAGCTGCGGCTGAGCTGCTTGACATGATTTTCGAGAAGGTAAGTTATAATTAATTTCTTTACAATTCGTCAAGCTCATATTTAGGCTTAGAATTATAAATAAATGTTATGATAATCTTGGTATCCTAGTAATTTTGAACAATTGCTATTGTTGTGTAAGCTATTTAATACAAAGTTGTATCTTTCCGTGATTGACAACATGCAGCATTAATTTGTAACGAACAAAACATTGTTTGTTATGAAGGATGATTGCGAGAATCTTGGATGAATGGATATGACTTTTTGTTCTGCATTTTCATTCTCATTTACGCGTTTTCCGTGCATTTTGGCGAATACCTGATTTGCCCGGTTATCTTTATTTTATACCGTTTTTATGAAATAGGATTGCAAGATTCTTGGATGAGTGGATACTACTTTTTGTTTTTTTGCATTTTCATTCTCATTTATGCACTTTCCGTGCATTCTGGCGAATACCTTTTTTGCCTGGTTATCTTTAATTTCTACTGTTTTTGGGCCATTAATGCCTTCGTTAATAAGACAGACACGCTTTGTTTCTTTGGTTAGACACTTTTATTTATTTCGATTTTGTTAAATGGTTTGTTCTCTTAGAAAATATTTGTTACATGGACTGAAAAGAGTTGGATTCGTCTTTTTTTTTTAGTGGGAACAAAACCTATCATTTCGGTATTTTAATGTTCTGATTTTGGTTACACATTATTTTCTTTGATCTGCAATTGACAACACAACTTATAGAAGTGTATGTTTTGATGCACGGTTAAGGAAGTAAAGAGTGATTTTCTTCTGGGAACCATGATTTTGGTATGTTTGTTTATTTTGCATCGAATCTGTCCACGTTTGAATGCACTGCTGTGAATGTTATTAGTAATTTTCCTCTAGGTAAATGTGATTTTGGTATGTTTGATTATGTTGTATTAAAATTAATTTTGTCACCAAATCTCAGTTTGACTAGAAGCGACAAAAAATAGCTTTTGACGCAGTAAAATTCTCCGATTTCAAACTTCGATTAATTTATTGTATTTTTTTCCTTCAACAGGAGAGTCACGGGGACGAGTTTGCTAATCATGTAGCTTCATCTCCTCCATATTTTTCCGTGTCTCCACCGGTCCGGGCTGCAAATCCCTTGGTCCAGGATGCTCGATTTGGAAACGAGATCATATCTTCATCACCATCAGGTTTGCCATCTCCAAATTCTGCATCCCGCAAAGGTGGATGTGTTAGGATGAATTTTGGACTTAAACCGGCTGCCGTTAGAGTAGAAGGGTTCGATTGCCTCAACAGGGATCGCCAGAATTCAAGCGTCCCTGCTGTCGCTTAACATTCCATTCAGAGAAGTGTATATAAAGACGGAGCTGAGTGCGATGCGATAACTTGTTCAAAAGAAAGAGACTTTAACTTGACTAGAGAGAAGAAAAATATCTTTGAGTAGTTTGAGGTTATAATGTTGGAAGAAACAAACCTTGTGTTCTTGAGAAGGTTTGATGTATAAAGAGCATGTTCTTTTTTTGTGTACTAAAAGGATATTTTATATTGAGTGACTTAAATAATTTTTTTAGGTCATCACCATGAGAATGAATGTATAGAGAGTTGGTGATTTGGGTTATAATGTGTAAATATATTTAGATAAATTTATGAGTATGGTTATTATATATTTATGAATTAATTAAAGTGGTATTTTTAATGTGAAATGCCATTTGCATGACCTATTGGCTTATGGGATCAATTTTGATATTTGGTTTGAAGTAGGATACATACCCTTACAATTGGTGAAAAAAAGTTATTATTAATGTGAAATTGTGACTTTGCTTTTAATTTGTGTTAATATACTTGGCTAAATTTATGAGTTCAGGTATGCTCCATTTAGTGTCAATCTTGGTGTTTGGTGTGGAATAGTTATAGGATACATAACCTTGGCATTGGTGAAAAATAAATTTTTACACGCCACCTAGTTTTTCTTCTAGGAGAAATATTCTACCAAATTTATTATCAAAAAATGTTTTTATTTAAAGTAATTGACTTTTCTTTTATGTGCTTCAACTTACAAGTGATTAATAATTTGTTTAGTTTAAAATGAAACAAGAACAAACTCTTCTAGCAAAAAATAATCAAGTGGTTGACCTCTAGTTGTTAATGATCTTCAGTTTATAACAAAATGTTTAGGAGAACTTAAATTCGAATTTTAGACGGAACCATCATTGATTAGATTTTAATTACTTATTTTTAGTAGAATTTTGGATTATCCGAGTGCTTTTTTCTTGAGAACTATACCTAGAAAATGAAATAGAAAGGATTTTAATGGATAATAGAGGGATGTGTATTTCAGTAAAATAATAACGAGTAAATTTGTATTGAAATGTATTTTTTTTTTTTTAAGGATTGTATTGAAAGTATTGGAAGTCAAGAATTGATTTTAGTGAAATTGTCACTGCAAGATTAAGAAACGATATAATTGTCTGGTAGCTTAAATGTATTCTCTGCTAGTGTTGATTTGGGATGAAACTGGTAACAAAATCGTAGCTGACATAACATCCATTAGTTAAAATATGAATTTAGTTGTTATTCACTTCTGTTCTGGATCGAGCACAATTGACCAGATCCATTAGCTTAGGTCCAATACGAAAATACCCAGTTCCAATATCTGGTAAAATTACTCGCAACACACCCCTCTCTGTGAGGGAGTGATCGGAGCAAACAGAGACTGATTCAAACAGTCAGTAACGTCTCATTCATATCTCCCGCGAAACTCGCTCGGCAGTTACGATTCTCTCGAATTTGTAACCGTCAAGCGACACGTGTGTCATACAACGACACTTGCAACACCCACCTCTATATAACGGGGACTCTCTGCAGTCCCCAAGATTATAATCTCTTCACTCTCTAAACCTCTATTCTGATCTCATAATGACTTGAGCGTCGAAGTGTCTGCATGTACACCCCCGTTCCAATCAACAGCAAACAAGCATACAACCACCAGTCAAACTGCACCGGTAGTCCATTTCTGATCAAGTACGATCAACTTTATTATAAATTTAGGATGTGTTTGATTCGTTACAAAGTTAAGAAAAGACATAACAACTTATTATGTTGTATTATGTTTGATTGTAAAACTATTCAAGAATGACAAACTCGGGGGCAAGAGTCGTTTTTTTTATTAAAGTTGTTAAAATCATATTGAAGTAGATTTTTTTATTCTTTTTTTATTAAAGTTTCTTCAAAGATATTTTGTGCATTATTTTGGCACAAATAAAAATGGTATCCTAACATTCACAGAGTCAAACGAAAGATCAACGTAAAATATACTCCCTCCGTCCCTTTTTATAGGAGTAGTATACAAAAAAAAATTGTCCCTAAATATAAGATCATGTACAAATTCCTAGATTCATTGATTACTCTTTTTCCAAATATACCCCTTATTAATACTACCAATTTGTCTTGATATATGAAAAGTTAACATTAAATATATATTTAATTAAGGGTAATCTAGTAATAGTCACACACATTTGTGACAACCTTATTGCTCCAACAACTTTTCTTAATACACGTAATTTTTGTAAAAACTCCTATAAAAAGGGACGGAGCGAGTATAACTAAAAAATCAGTTATTTAGTCAAATATCCGCATTGAACACATGATTTTCATTTCCTACTTTGTCATAGAATTTTTTTTAATAAAAATTAGATTTCACTCAATGCTTTTCTTTCTTTCCATTTTTTTTTACGAAACTCAATGTTTTCTTGTGATCAACTTAAAACAACTTTTGCTTCCTAATGTGAAAAACCCGAGGGAACAATTTTTACCATAAAAGAGCGTGAGTGGTCACGCTATTAAAATTAGAATTAATTAGAAAAAAATTCTATTGAAGACATAGATACCGTTTGACCCGGCTAATATTAAGTGCTCACTAAAAAAAATATTTTAAACATTTTTTCCCTTCAAAAAATATTTTAACATTTTTTTATTTATTATATATTTATACAATATTTTGTCAAACAACTTTTAACTTAAAAATAGCTTTAAAACTAAAAAAATAATAAAGTAACCAAACAACTTTAACTTCTTTCTTAAAAACCTTAATTTTAACTTTGTTTTAAAATAGTTTTTGCACCGTAAAAAAACTACGTAAAAAAACTAGGTCAAACGATGCCATAGAATACTAGCATGTCACAATCATGGTGACCTTGCAAAATTAGTCCCCTCCACATTTTTATTTTGAAATTCGAAATTATCTAATAAAAAGACTAATTTAGACCAAATATATTCTAACGTTTCTCATTAAGCAAAACCCACATAGTATATTATAACCTTTCTCATTAAGTCCTTCAAAAAAACTTTTGTCATTAAGTAAATCCAAAGTATAAGACTAAAAAAGTACTAAACTCCCTAAAAACAAAATAAGGACTATAAAAAACCTTTGTCATTAAGTAAAATCCAAAGTATAAAACTAACCTCCCTTTGTAAAAAAAAAAAAACTAACCCCCAAAAAAGTACTCTATCCGTCTCTAATTATAAAACTACTTATAAATTGGACTATAGATCTTACAATTTAGGTCTGTAGGCCCCACAGACAAGGGCTTGGACCCTTAGAGTCAGGCTGGGCGCCCTCCAGAAGGGCACAAGGCCCACCTGACATTCATATATAACCTTAGCGAACCTTCCTAAAAAGAGATCCTCTAGGGGCGCCCTCAGTAACCTATGAGGGCGCCCTAGTCATAGTTTTGGCCCTATACGATTTGGGCCCAAAACCATGATCGAATAAGCCCAAACCAAGGCTACAAATAGTAACCTTGGGATCATTCCCAAGGCAGGACCTAAACAGACTCTGAAAACCCTAGTTTTCCTATATTGTACTCACTGTCAGTACAGTTGGCGCCCACCGTGGGGCCAACTGATCTCATTGCCTCTTTGGCCTCTTTGATCTCCTTCTCCTTGCTTTCTTGAGTTTCTTGCAACTCCTTCTCCAGCGCCTTCACCTTACCCAACATCGTTTCTCCACTATGCACCAACTCTTCATGTTTACAGTCCACGACCATCATGAGCATAATGGATCGAACAGTTCACACCCACATCCCTTGTCATAAAGGGAATGGAGTTCTGTTTCCCAGCTTCCACATCGTCAGGATTGAAGGCTACCATTTCCTTCACATAAGCTCCGTAATCGAAATCTTTGCTCCAGAAGGATTGGACCTCCCGGCTGGAAAAGCAAGTTCAACAGCAGGATGAGAGTGCGCCTTCTTGGATCTCCTCACTATCACCAACTTCTCCTCCTCGGCTCCTAGTGGAAATCGACACGCCAACATGGCGTCGCGAAATTTTTTCGGAAGAAGCTAATGAGACAGGTTTGCTGTGCGGAATAGACATGATCGATGAGGTACGCGAAGCCGCACACATCCAAGAGTTCGCCGCCAAACAAAGAGCGGCCCGCTGATACAACTCGAAAGTAATCCCAAGGGACATGAATGAGGGTGATTTGGTCCTAAGGCAGGTCGTCGCACCTAACTGGGAAGGGCCATATCGAATCAGAGAGAAGCTAGCACATGGAGCATACAAGCTAGAGGAGCTGAATGGAGACACAGTGCCACGAACCTGGAATGCAGTGAATCTGCGCCATTACTATAATTAAATATTTCATTATTCTTGCAAGGCGAACCACGTAGGACAAAACCGCCGTAATATTGTTTAATTTAAACTCTTTGCATTTTTCGGCTAATGAAAAAGAATAGAGGAGCACTCTTTTCCCCTGCGAAGGCTGGGGTTTTTAATGAGGCACCCTATTCCTGTTTATTTTTATCTGTGCCATAACTCCGATATTGCAGACATCATCATAACAAGCTAGACAACGTCAAATTGCAAAGGGAGACGCCGCCTGAATCCTTAATCCAACGAGGGTTGCCACCTAATTCCTTAACCCCAATGAGGGCTCTAAGACGTCGTGAGCTAAAATGAGATCGCCATATAAATCCTTAACCCAACGAGGGTTGCCACCTAATTCCTTAACCCCAATGAGGACTCTAAGATGTAGTGAGCTAAAATGAGATCGCCATATAAATCCTTAACCCAACGAGGGTTGCCACCTAATTCCTTAACCCCAATGAGGGCTCTAAGACGCCGTGAGCTAAAATGAGACGCCATATAAATCCTTAACCCAACGAGGGTTGCCACCTAATTCCTTAACCCCCAAAGAGGGCTCTAAGACGTTGTGAGCTAAAATGAGATCGCCACTTAATTCCTTAACCCCCAAAGAGGGCTCAAAGACGCCGCAAAAATAGAAAGGTCCACGCAAAAAGTGCCTCGACAAAATAATAACATCGAGAATAAAACTGTTTGACAATTTTCGAATGGTCATCGCCCACGAAGCATTTTCTAAAAACATCGTCGTTAAAAAGAAAAAGTTCAAACTAAGAAAAACGGACAACATAAAGAGATCAACGCATCATCACAAATCCAGAGAGAAGTGTTAAGTTCAAAACAAATCATAAATTACAACAGTAAGATTATGGTTCGTCCACTAGGACGCCATCCATAACAACCTTAAAAGAATCTAGAGACAAGAGGTCAACGCCCGGATGAAGAAAGGCAACCTGTTCTTTAGCACGATCAAAACCACTCTCAAAGGACAGGGCTAGCCCGCCTTTGGCTTCTGAGATCTCAGCCTTCAACGCCATCTCCCTCTCGCCTTTGGAGGCAACCTCACCCCTCAACCGAATAATCACCGCATCCTTCCCAGCTAAGTCATCATCATGACCAATCTTCTGATCACTAATGCGCTCATCACATTCGAACCTCATTGCCTCTTTGGCCTCTTTGATCTCCTTCTCCTTGCTTTCTTGAGTTTCTTGCAACTCCTTCTTCAGCGCCCTCACCTTACCCAACAACGTTTCTCCACTATGCACCAACTCTTCATGTTTACAGTCCACGACCATTAGGAGCATAATGGATCGCAAACAGTTCACACCCACATCCCTTGTCATAAAGGGAATGGAGTTCTGTTTCCCAACTTCCACATCGTCAGGATTGAAGGCTACCCTTTCCTTCACATAAGCTCCGTAATCGAAATCTTTGCTCCAGAAGGATTGGACCTCCCGGCTGGAACCAGCAAGTTCAACAGCAGGATGAGAGTGCGCCTTCTTGGATCTCCTCTCTATCACCAACTTCTCCTCCTCGGCTGGTGCCTTCTCCCTCCTCTCCTCTTGACCCTTCTCTTGCGCTACTTCAACGACGACGTCACACTCAGGTTGGGCGTCAAGAGCAACCTCAGCTTTCCTCTTAGGCTTACGAAGAATAAGTCCAGAAGGGTCGCTGGTGACTAGCACCCCGACAGATTTCTTGGCCTTCATCTCATCCGAATACTTCTTCCTCTCCGCAGCAGTCATAGGCGCCATCGATTCTACAAGCACAAAATACAAAGATCAACACATAAGTTGCTAAGACAAAGAAGGCGAGAAAGCCAATCAAGTAAGGTTACGAAATCAACTCACGTAAATAAGCCTCTAAGCTATTGACATTCCTCTCCCTATTCAACAACTCCCGGATATCCATGGGCAGCATCTTGTCCAAGAAGCAAACAACATCTTTTTCATACTCGCTCAACTTCTCATAATCAAACCCGGTGATGGAGGCCAGAGAACTCATCCAGCAGATTGGAAACCTCAACTCGCCCTGTACGCGCACTGCGGCATCCTCACAATCCTTTCCCCCTCTCGTCCTAAGGAAAGTTTATCTCCAATTCTTGTAGTGGGAGGCGTAAGGCGAAAATAACCGCTTTCTAGGATGGGCGCCGACGGACACCCAGGACAACTTGTCTACCCCCTTAGTACCATAAAAACTAAAAAAGGAGCCAGCTGAGGGTTCGAAACCTAGTCCCTCACACATGATTTCAAAAGCCCTGATGAACGCCCAACTGTTGAGCTGGAGCTGCGAGGGCGCCACGTTTAACCAGTTTAGAACACTTACTTCGAAAGGCGTGAAGGGATACTTTACGCCGAAATCTTCAAAGACAGCCGTGTATATATAGAAGAATTCATGAGCAATGCCCTTTAGCATCCGTAGATACATTTTCTCACCAGGGCGGCAGGGCTCAAGAATCACGTCTTCTTCGAATCCCGTCGAGGAGACACTGTGTTTGCTTTGAAAGAGCGCCACTCGCTGAGGATCCATATACATGGATTCCGAGCGCAATACTTCGTCAGCAAAATTCTCTTGCCCCGAACTACTAGCAGACGCCATATAACGAATCTCTCTCATATAGAAGGGACCTGGACGAACAGAAAAAACAACGCAATCAGACGAATTCCCACTATCATTGTAACACACATGCTAATTTAATCTAGAATATTAGCATGTGCGTTAACTGATACTTGATACATTAAATTTTTCAATAATAATAATATACAATAACCGAATGAATACAGAATTGCTCGTTTATACAATAATCAAGTACCACTAAAATACTTATACAAATTCTGATAAACTCCTGAGCTGGTACATGACGAGCAATTGCACTTCATCCAGCGTCTTCCTGAAGAATTTCTTCACGGACCTCTTGCTTACCTGTAAACCTCTACCAGAAGGAGTGGGATGAGACATAATGTCTCAGTGAGCTCCACCCAACCTACTGTTGGCAACCACGGGGAACCTAGGGTCGCCATGCCTACCCTGTTGGCAATCTTGGGGATACCTATGATCGCCAAACATTAACTATTCCCATAAGGGATTAAACTTGCATGTTCCTGCTATCCCGTGTAGTCGTAAAAACTAGACTACTTTCTGTTAACTTAGTGATCAAGGGGAATACTAGGATCACTGCATATCTCTTTCATATTCATAATCTCATACTTAGTGATCTGGGGACATCCTATGATCACTTTCTGATAACTGTTATCTGATGACTACTTTGTCATAAACTCATGTAATAAATACATATACATCTTGCTTAATATAAAGTTAGAAAGTTAGCGTTGAACATACAATAGTTATCTGAGTTCATTTTACGGAATGCCCCCGAGTGGAGTAACCCCGGAGCACATTCCCCTGATAACCGGTGAAAATTCCTATCTGAGGCTAATCACCGGACTCCTCTTATCGTTGTGTGGATAACTCTCTCTCGAAGAAGTCCCATCCGGCATAATCCGGAGTCTGCTGAACACAACTTAACTTGCATGTGGACAACCCTCTCGGAGAAGTCCCATCCGGCATAATCCGGAGTCTGCTGAACATGCTTAAACCTTACATGTGGACAACCCTCTCGGAGAAGTCCCATCCAGCATAATCCGGAGCCTGCTTGACATGTTTAATCTTTAACATACGTGTGGATAACCCTTTCGGAGAAATCCCATCCGGCATAATCCGTAGTCTGCTGGACACGTTAACATAATCTTATAATATAACTCTTACTTTAGTATGTATATCTGATACATCATTCTAAACATATGCATATCTGATGCATTCATCACGTAATTAATCATGTGATACTTAACCTATAATATAAGGTTCTATGCTTATTGTTCTCATAAGCCACTTAATCATTATTGGGAAACTGAACCCCTTAAGCTTATCTGAAGCTTTGAATGTTGAAACATTCCTTGTACTTTCGTACACTCAGTTGGGTACATTCATCTTGCTATCATATCAAAGGATCTAGACATATCGTTATCATATGTCATACTTATGGGCTTACTATCCCATTTGTAATAACTTCTGTTTCTCGTACCTGAAAATTTGTGGATAAATTACCCAACACTTTGTATGATACATATCTTTATCCTAAATTAATCCTTGAAAGTTCATAAGTACCTTTATCCCAAAGCATAACTGAAGCGGTGGGAAAAATGTGCGGGCGGAAAGCGCTCGCTAAACAGTAAAGTCGCTACCGAAGTTTTGTTTTTGAAAAAGGGAACGTCGATAAACCCCTTTGAGAACGAGAACAAGGTCATTGCGACCAAATTTCGGGTTCGGGAATCAGTTATGCGAGGGGAAGGTATTAGCACCCCTCACATTCGTTGTACCCAACGGGAACCGTTAGTTAGTTTAGCGTTCGATTGTGTTAGTTTCATGAAAAATGTTTGTAAAGAAATAATAAAAAAAAGAGAAAAAAAGCTTTAATGACCAAAAATGAGTTTTTTTGTTATTGTGTTTGACAAGAGTTTGATCTTGCTCCTACGTATCTCCCGGTGCGATGGAGAATTCAAAGCTACGTAGTTCTTTGTTAGAAAATGTTTGTATGTTGATTGATTTTATTTATAAAATCAATTGGGTCGCGCTTGGGCGAAAAAAGTTTGCTTAAAAAGGACGGACTCACACTTGGGCGATGGTATCCGTTTGAAAACGCGCATGAGCGTGAATAAAATAAAGTTTGGTGGGTTGAGATTGATTTTAAACGGAGGACGAATATTCAACCGAAAGCGAAGTGTCTACCTCGTTTCTGAATATTCGGGGAAGCGTCGGGTGTCTACCCAAGTTTTCCTTTTTCACTCGTACACAAAAAATAAAATTGTTTTTTTTTAATGTTTTGGTATGTTGAAAATAGAATGACAATTGTCCGAACAACGAGACGTACGTCTAGTGCTCGTGCAACCGGGAAATGGGAAGACATACGTCAAACCACTCCTTTTTCATTCAAGTTTGTTATTGAAAATCACATTTTTTACAATTGAAAGCAAAAAAAAAAAACACTTGTTATATTTTTCTTTGAATAAAAATGAGTTTCAGCCCTTGCAAAAAGAAATAGTTCAAACCAGGTTATGAACCTTCAGAAGCAGAAACTGACTTTAGAAGCAAAAATGCAAAATGTAAGGGTTCAGAAGCACTGTTCAGAAGCTGCTTCAGAAGCACTATTCACTGAAAACCTAGTTTTTCTATATTGTACTCACTGTCAGTACATAAATAAAAATGAGCGTCCTTAAATATAGGACTCACTAAAAATTATTAGATGTATTTATTTATTTTTTTTAAAATATACTCCTTATTAATAACACCAATTTTTTGAAACCCACATTTTTTATAAAGTGTTTTTATAAAAAAGGACGGAGGAACATATTCTAACCCAAGTATATTCTCAACCTTTGAGATTGAGAGAACGGGAGACTGAACCCTAATCCCCAAATTGATTTCCATCTCTTCTCTTCCTTCATCATAGCTTTCAATTGTTTATGGTTTCTGCTTCTGTTACAGGTTTTACTTATTGCTTCTACTTATAGCATCTGTTTATACCTTCTCCTCATATGTTCTGCTTATAGCTTCTGCTTATAACTTCGGTTTTTTCTTATAGCTCCTGTTTTATTTATAACTTCTGCTTATATGTTTTGCTTATAAGCTCTAATTGTTTATAGGTTTTGCTCGTAGCTTCTGCTATAAGCATCCATGGTGGCGGACGCGGTAGACTGGTCTAAACTCCCAACGGAACTTCTCAATCTGATATCACAACGAATCGACGATGAACTCGATCTCATTCGCTTTCGATCAATTTGTTCAACATGGCGCTCTTCCTCAGTCCCAAATCATCTTCAAATTTTACCCTTCAAGTTCCCACTCTTCAAATTATCATTCCTCTCTGACCCCAACGACATTGATACCATCAATGGCAACAACCCTCCATTCTGTCACCTCTCCAAACAAAATATCTACCTCATCAAACCACCACAACAACAACAAGAGGAACAAACCCTACTCCGCCCTTGGTTGATAAGAGTTAGCCAAAACATGCGTGGCCATACTCTTAAGCGTCTCGTAAGCCCACTCCTCAATTCCCACTCCTCAATTATGCCCCTTTCTCGTAAGCGTCTCGTGCTCGATTTTAACAAATTATCTGTCCTCCATTTGGGAAGCAACATTTTCATTTGGGACTACGGCATCAAACCCGAAAATAAAGCCGACAATTGTTTCTACCAGTTCCCTAAAAAGGTTGTTGCTGTCACGTGCCATGGAAAAAACCCTCTCATTGTTGCCACTTTATGTTCTCCCCCATTTCCGTTAATTTCGAAATGTGGCAATGAGAATTGGAAGGTGATCCCCGACATGTCAATGATGTATGGAGACATATGCATTTTTAAAGGGCACCCTTATGTGGTTGATGAAATTGGTAAGACAGTTATTGTTGGACCAGACTCAAGTGTCCATTTAGTGGCCGAACCTTTGGTTGGTGGTGGGAAGAAGAAACTATTAGTGGAGAGCGATGGGGACTTGTTGTTAGTGCACGTTGATGTGTTTCCTGTAAGGGTTGATTTGTTTAAGCTTAATGAGAAGGAGAAGAAGTGGGTGAAGTTAACGAGTTTAGGAGATAGAGTTTTGTTCTTGGGGATGAAATGTTCGTTTTCTGCTTCTGCTTCAGATTTGTCTGTTGCCAAAGGGAATTGTGTGATCATTAGTGATGATATCTTAAGAGGACTTTGTAAACCCGCGACAGCGAGCTATGTTTTGGACTTGGATCAAGGTCAACTTCCGCCTTTGTCCGATTCTCCTGAATATTCCAACTTGTTTTGGCCACCTCCAAAGTGGATCTGAGCTCGTTACCAAGTATGTTATATTGCATTGAAAGGTTTCTAATGTGATTGTGATATAGCTTTACTGTGCTTAATTTAGTTGTGAGACTGGAAATAAACTTCTCGACTAGTACTTATAGAAAAATTGAAATGTTATTAAATTGATTATGGGTTTTTCTAACTAATATGTTCTTTGTAAACAAGTGTATGCACTTCTAGCTTTTCACAAGCTCTTCATTTATTTATTTTCTTATATGCAGCTAGCTTTTTCAGAAATCTGAATGTAATTCGTATACTTTGTTTTGAGTAGGTGAATTATATGATAAGATGTATATATGAAAATGTATGCAGTACAGGACCATGTCAAGTTATTGTTATTGTTATTATTATGAAGTTTCTAAACTAGATGTAACAATGTTGTTGGGCTTGATTATCCTCTTTTATTGTTACTTTTGCAGATTACATGTTCAGTAGCACCAAACTCCTAATTACATATTCATGTGAAAAGATATCTTGAAAATGAGGTGAAACTTGGGTTGCTGGATAAGCATTTTGGTGGATTCTTCAAGTCTTCTCTGTAAAGCAAGTTGTGATTGTGCATGGTTTGTAATGTTTTTTTTTTATGTTGACCACTTGCATTATTATGGCGCTGTAAAGTTGAAACTGAATTTGTCAGTTTCACATATATCTCAACCGAGTTTACTTATGGTTGATCTTTTTTATGTTACTTTGATTGTGCCCATCTGCATTGTTATTGTGCTGTAAAGTTTAACCTCCAGATCAGTTACACTTTTATCTCTCCTAAGTTTACTTAAGGTCATTCTTAGCTTGTGGTTTAAAAGTTTCAATGTATTATATTTAATTGTTAAGATGCAGCAATCTGTTAGAACTCTTATTAGTATTGTTATTATATTATATTAGACTTCAGTTATTATGTTATTAGGCAACAACCAGCAGTTATTATGTTTATGTTTTAGGTAGACGGTTGTTGAATTAGACAGATTTTGACAACATAAGAAAACTGAAGGAAAAATCGGTAGGAATTTATTTTGGGGTTGGTTATTGATTGGGAGAGACCAAGCTCTCGAATTCCTTAGTTTATGTGTTGTAAAAGAACTCATTCTCTGTTCTAAGATTACAGTCGAGAGATTGTTATAAATAAATTGTTGTTTCTACTAATTTTATCACTATAGATACAAGTTTCTATCTCAATCCTTTAAGTTCTGAATAGAGAGTTCTATGATTCTTTATCCATTACAATCTATCTATCAAATGACTTAAAACCGTGTGACTTGCTCAATGGTTATGGACTAATAGCATCTCTTATTAACATTTCCCTATAATGATAAGGCCGTTATAAACTTGGATGTCCTGCTTAATTGTTTACCAAACCTATGTTTTTAATTAATTAGGAGAGATTTTTTGTGGAATATAATTAACCTCTCCCAGTGTTTATTGGAATGAACATTGTTAAAACTACAGTTCTGAATAACCTATCTATGACCGGTTCTGTCAGCTTTATTCCTTGTTTACTTAGATTAGATTTTGACGTTCATCCTTTATTGGTAGCTATTTGGAGGTTTTCTTCGTTGTGCATTGATAAGGACTTTTGTATTATGGACCAAAGTTCTTTTCCATAGTTCATTCATTAGAATTTAGAAAGAAGGGACTTACAGACTAATATTACACACCTGAAATACAGAATGAATATGTTGATATTTGCTTGGATGTTCCCTTTTCAACTTAAAGCTTCTAAACAATGACATGCAAATAACATCTAAAGCATTAACAGTTTAATCCTTTGTTATTGTTCTCCTGATGAACTCTAGTGTTAGGTTCATAATCACGAGTTTAGTTTCCTTCACAACATAGGTTCATAAACCCCCTTAATCTCTCCTCTCTATAAAGTGTATAATATACCTTCCTTAAGGTTTATGTTGCTCTGAATTAATGTTTAGGCTGATTGTGTATAACTTTTGTTTCATGTCTTTGGTTTACTTAATATTATATCTCCAATATGCAATTCTCAAGTTTCAGTTCAGATTTAAATATAAAAACATTCTTCTTAATCCATTTGCATTTTACTGTTACTTTTATGGAACGGTTTCCTCTTACCTTGAATTGAAGGTTTAGTTTTCTTTAATGGACCTTCATGAGGAGCTTATTTCTTCTAATCTTGAACTAATCTTGAGTTAAGCATGGCTGCTGTGAATTTTATGCACTCTTTCAATTGTTGTTTCCCATTGTTCATTATGGTGTAGCCATATGTAATATACAATAACTCATCCATCAATTTGCACCCTTAAAAGCACAACTTTTCCATTAATTTGATTGACATCAATATGCAAAAAAATTGATTGAACAATATAAAATTGTTCATTCTTCATTTTAACAGTTAAAGAAGGTGAGACTTATGGTTTATTACAATTAATAACATGGACTGCAAACTTGAGTTTGATGCAAAAGTAGCTGTAGACAATTTTAATAAGCCTTTGCGGGAGTTATCCTATTTTGGTTTTATTATTAACGATTGTACCTCTAGTCTTGCAGTTATGTCCAAACTCGAGTGTTGAGTTTTCTCGGAGGAAAACCAGTGTGGTTGCTCATGAGTTAGCTAGGGCAGCTACACATATGATGATTCCTCGAGTGTTTGATTTGATTCCAAGTTATGTTGTTGATACTATTGATAATGATATAAGATAAGTTTGTTTCCGTAAAAAAAACCTCCCATTTGTTTGTTTTCGCACCGCTTCATTGAACCCTGCCGCAGAGCATTCATCATCTCACCACCCTATTAACAATGACCTTTTTTGTTTTCTTATGGTTTGGTCCAAACTCATGCATGTGACCATGCCTTGCCGCTATCTATTTCCCTGCGTTTTTGAGAAAATACTCAAGCATTTGGAGTGCATTAAACAGAGCTAGCTAAACAAGCTATTTGTCTAGTATGTATAGTATGAATTATGATATACTAATTATTCAAAGTCGATTTTGCTTGTATCGTAGAGAGATTTTTTTTCTTTCTTTAGAGTGTGTTTGAATGGAGCAATGTTTTGAGGGAATTCAAATATTTTTAGATAATTTCATTGTTTGGATAATAATATTGATAATTTTCAAAATGATAGAAAATTTATGAAGTATTTTGTTTAAGTTAAATTTAGATAATTTCAAATAACACCTACAAGCTAAGAATTTCAAATTTCTTTATTCTTATAATTTTTCAAATTTTGCATTTTGGTCCTCAAATTTTCCAAAGTTTTCAAATTGACCCCTAATATTTTTTGGAAATTACAAATTAACCCCTCAACTTATTCAAAATTATAAATTGACCCCTAAAAAATGTTGAAATTTACAAATTGATCCCTAATTTCAATTTTCAAATTTGGCCCAAAAAATTAAAATTTATAAAAAATTGTCCAAAAATGACGACAATGGATTTTTTATTACTCCATCCAAACAAGAATATTTAGAAATGAAGTCAATTTAATTGAATCATTTGAATTGCCTAGAATTCTAAATTCTTCAAAATTTATCAATTACCTCATCCAAACACACTCTTAGGAAAAATATTATGATGGATTCTAAATACAACGTATGAATATGTTATAGGATATTTTTAAACTCAAACATTATTTTTATTGTCAAACTAAAATAAACTAAATAATAAATATAAGTTCACCGATATAAACTAAAACAAACTAAATAATAAATATAAGTTGGCCGATACACACATAGTGCAGGCACCCAACAAAATAGTATTCATAAACAAAATAGAAATATTAATTGCATTAATAACTTTTCTTAATAAGTATGAAAAAAAGTAAAAATGGAGACGGAGAGAGTAAAACTCTTTCTAAACATATCTTTTAGATTCATACTACACCCATCAAATTTTTAAGATTCATATATAAACCCGATCCGACGACCCGATCCATTTGTTGAGATTTGAAATAAATCTAAAATATCTCTTCCTCATTCTTCATTGTTGCTTTCAGAATACTCAATAATAACGGGTTAGTGTATTTTATTTACTTTGATTATTGATTGAGTTTTCGTTAATATGGATGAGAATTCAATAATTTTAATAGGTAATAGGGATTAGAATTTTCAGCTTTTAGTGAACGCATGCCAACTGTTTGATAAATTGTTTATATGTGAAATTCTTGATTTTCAAATTCAAATTTTTACCTTTACTATATATATTGGTAGTTATTGTCTCTGTAGAACCGACACTTCTAATCAAAGACGTTATCAGCGTCGGATACATGTCAGACACCACCGACACATGTGATTACATTCAATTTTGTCATTTTCTTAAATTATTATCCATGTAGTGTTGTGTTCAATGTTCGTGTTTGTGTCATTGGTTCATAGGTTGTTGACATATTATTATCTTTTTTATTTTATTTATTTTTTGAATCACTTTGGTATATGCTTTAAATTTACCGGAACCACAATCAACTGATAATCCATGATCACAACAATAACATCCATGGTGGCGGCAAACTGGCCTGAACTCCCAAAGGAGCTTCTCAATATGACGATGAACTCAATCTCATTCGCTTTCGATCAATCTGTTCAACATTGCGCTCTTCCTCCGTCCCAAATAATCATCGTCACATTTAACCCTTCAAGTTCACACAACTCAAATTACCATTTCGTACCGACCCCAATGACATTGTTACCATCAACAAGAAGACATCATTATGTTACCTCTCCAAACAAAATATATTTCTCATTAAACCGCCACAACAAGAAGAACAAACCTTAACCCTATGCCATTGGTTGATAAGAACCAACCAAAACACGCTTGGCCAAACCAATTGCTTCCACCCACTCCCCCGAAGTTTATCTTTTGATTGTTGTTTTGTGCTTGATTACAACAAATTATCTGTTCTTCATTTAGGAAGCACCTTCTTCATCTTGGACTTCGACCTCAAATTCAAGAATAAACTCTACAACTGGAACAAATACATATACCCTCAAAAAGTCGTTGCTGTTACGTGAAGTAGATAATATAGTCACAAGAAGGGGGTTTGAATTGTGACCCTTTTTAAAATTTAATCTTGTACTTAAAAATACTTCTCAAGTTGATACTTGGAAGAATAAAGTTAAACAGACTTCAGAACGTTCTGAAGTATTAGTTGCAAGATAAAATATTTAAGTTAAGTATTGTGTGTGTGTTGTGTATGCAGTAATGTAAAGAGTATAGAGAGAGAAGAAGGACACACATAATTTTATAGTGGTTCACCCAATGTGGGTTAGTCCACTCCTCACAATCTTGTGAGAGTTTTCTACTATGATGCTTGAGATACCCTCTCAAATCCTGCACCTTACAATCTTGTTCACTTGGAACGGTTACAAACTGTATTCTCTAAGCCTCAGCAGGCTCTCAACTTTCTGTACTAAGTCACACCAGACTTTGCACTATGTTACTCAACCTAGACTTTAATACCCTTAAAACTATATGAGATTTGCTCTTTACAATTGATTGGATATTTGAAGAAATGAGATTGAGATGAAGAC
The DNA here is from genome assembly GCA_018208015.1 of Medicago ruthenica. Taxonomy (NCBI): domain Eukaryota; kingdom Viridiplantae; phylum Streptophyta; class Magnoliopsida; order Fabales; family Fabaceae; genus Medicago; species Medicago ruthenica. The sequence continues at coordinate 235,788 of WNNG01000298.1, read as the reverse complement.
AATCAGAAGAGAGGGGGGAGAGAAGATGATTATCTTTGAAAAGATAATTTGAGATTGATTCACACTCTTGAGATTTTAATAATCTTTAGAGTTTGATTGTGAAATCAATTTGCTATGAAGCTTTTAAACTCTTTTTGTAAGATGTTTAATTATGCTTTTAAGCTGTGTATCTTGAATGAAAGCCTTCAATCCCTTTTATAGAGTTTCTTGACTTCTTGTAGCCGTTAGGAGGTATCCAATGGTCTTGTGCCACGTGTCCTAGTGACTTAGCAACTTTTGGTTGAGAGTCTTGTACTTCGGAATGTTCCTGGGTTCATCAGAATACTTCAAAATGTTCATACATTCATCAGTTATGAACTTCAGAATGTTCTTGGGTTCATATGGATGAATGCCAGATGAATTCTGGGTGATTCCTATGAATGTCACATGAAGATCTGGGTTGTTGATGAGCTTTTGTTATGCGTGCATACTTCAGAATGTTCTTGAGCCAAAAGCTTTGCAGATCTGTCTTGGATTGTGTGCAGGAGAGAGGAAAGTGGAACTGTCACTTCATGCCCATGCTTTAGGGGATTTTGCTGGTCTTGTACAATAACAAATCCCTTAGGTGTCGAAATCTCATGGATTCTGACTTTGAGATTGCTATATCTCTTTTGCTTTACTTTGCCAACCACTTTACTGTGCTGTCAGAATTAAAGCATGTGCAGTATTGAACTTTCTGAACTTCAGAATGTTCTTTTGTTTTACTTAGGATGATTTGTAAGACTTCCATTTGATGTAATCAAATCCTAATAGTAAAACATTAATGAAGTGCAGTATGTACAACATCTAGGATGATATTCCAAGAGGAATATTCCTAATGTTTTGTACTTCAATTGTTCATAAGTCTTCAATAAACAATGAATATGCTTTTTGCCATTATTCCAAGTAGATGCCATAACTTCTTGATTGATCCAAGTTATTGTACTTTTCTGGGCATCTTATTTATGTCACGTGAGCCTTGAATGTTCATGAATTTCTGGGCTTGTTTTTTTATATCCATAAGAATAACCTTATGACCAAGCTTCTGAACTATGATCAAGCTTCTGAACTATGTTCCAGCTTCTGAGCAATGTTCCAGCCTCTGAACAATGTTCCAGCCTCTGAACTATGTTCGAGAGTCTGAACTATGTCCAACCTTCTGAACTCTTGTTTAACTTTCTGAACTCTAACAGAGTTCTTTCTTCTTAATGATCTTTGATTCCTTGTATCTTGGTATGGTTCATACTTTGTTCCTGTCTTAATTAAACACTCAAGAACACAAATTAAATGCCAAGGAACTAATCAAAGTCCATTAATCCTTTAATCATTTGGGGTTTGTTATCTTCAAAATTAATTAGGGATTTTGCCTCAACATTGCGTGCCATCGAAAAAAGCCTCTCGTCGTTGGCACATTAATCTCTCCCCCATAGCCATTACACATGTCAACAAAGTTCGGAGACATCTGCCTTTTTCAAGGGCGGCCTTATGCAGTTGATAAAACTGGTAAGACGATTATAGTCAGACTGGACTCGAGTGTCCAGTTAGTGGCTGAACCTTTGGTTGGTGGTGGAAACAAGAAATTCTTAGTGGAGAGTGAGGGTGATTTGTTGTTAGCGGACATTTATGAGTGTCTTTGTATTGACCTTAATGATCCTGTAAGGATTGATTTGTTTAAGCTTAATGAGAAGGAGAAGAAGTGGGTGAAGCTATCGAGTTTAGGGGATAAGGTTTTGTTCTTGGGGTTGGTATGTTCGTTTTCTGTATCAGATTTGTGTGTTGCCAAAGGGAATTGTGTGATCTTTATTAGTAATATCTTCGAGCAAAATATGATATCGAAATGTGAGAGTTATGTTTTGGACTTGGATCAAGGTCGGCTTTCGGCTTTGTTCGATTATCCTGAATATTCCAACTTGTTCTGGCCACCTCAAAGGTGGATGCAAGGTCGTTACCAAGTATGTTATTTTGCATCGAAAGGTTTCTAATGTGATTGTGATATAGCTTTATTATGATTAATTTAGTTGTTAGATTGAAATAAACTTATCAATCTAATCCTCTAGTCACGCCTTCATCGAGTGAAAGAAGACTATGAAAGTATAAATTAATATAATCCGTTGATTTTCGTTAATTATGATCCGACGGTCGTAGTTATTTGTTTTCGTTTCTCACATTAACTAAGGGTCCGTTTGGTTCGAGAGTTTTGAAGGGGAAGGGAGGGGAGGGGAGGGAATATTTTTAATTTGATGTGTTTGGTTCAATTTTTAGAAGGGAAGGGGAGGGGAGGGAAGGGGATCTCTTTAAAATTTTATTACATTGCCAAAATTATCCTTAGATTAATTTAAAATCTCAATGTTATCCTTGTAACAACTTTTATTATTATTAGGTTATACTATTTTGTAACAACTTTTATTATTAAGTTATATTATCCTTGTAACAACTTTTATTTTCATGTTATCTATCACTCTTATTTGTTATATGTAAAAACAAACATCATCGTATATTTAATTAAGTTTAAGGGTAAAACAGTAAATTAATTTTAAAATCCCTCCCCTTCCCATGTGAACCAAACACATTTTTAATTAAAATCCCTCCCGTCCCATCCGCTCCCCTTCCCTCTCCTCCCTTCCCCTCCCCTCCCCTCTCTTCCGTTGAACCAAACTGACCCTAAGTGTTCTCACAGGAGTCATTTCCTATATATATATATATTTATATATATATATATATATATATATATATATATATATATATATATATATATATATATATTCCATAACCATGGGTAGTTATTGTTATCATTATGAAGTTTCTAACCTAGATGTAACAATGTTGTTGGGCCTGATTAACTTCTTTTATTGTTACTTTTGCATACTACATGTTCAACACCAAACTTCTAATCACATATTCATGTGAAAAGATGTCTTGAAAATGAGGTGGAACTTGGATTGCCGGATAAGTTTTTGGTGGATTCTTCAAGTCTTTTCTTGTAAGCAAGTTGTGATTATTCATGGCTTGTGATTATTTATGTCTTTTCTTGCATTATGATGTGTAAAGTTGAAACTTAATTGGTCAGTTACATATATATCTCAGCTGAGTTTACCTATTGTTGATCTTTGTTTTGTTACTTTGATTGCAAGCACCTGCATTATTATAGTGCTTTGAAGTTTAAACTCAATTGATCAGTTACACTTATATTTCAACTAAGTTTACTTAAGGTTAATCTTTGCTTGTTATTTAAAAGTTTCAATATATTATATTTAACTGTTTAGAGGCAGCAAACTGTTAAAACTCTTGTTAGTATTGTTATTATATATTATATTAGGCTGCACTGATTATGTTATTAGGCAACAACTAGCAGTTATTAGGTTTTAAGCAGGCGGTTTTTGTGTCAGACAAATTTTGAAAACATAGCAAAGCTGAAGTAAAAATCACAAGGAATTTATTTTAAGGCTGGTTATTGTTAGGAGAGACCAAGCTCTCGAGTTCTTGTAAGGGAGAGACCAAGACTCTCAAATTTCTTGTAAAAAAACTCGTTCTTCGTTCTGAGCTGAGATTATAGCCCAGAGATTGTTATGATTAAGTTGTTGTTTCTGCTAATTTTATCACCAATCACAATAGATACCGGTTTCTTTCTGAGACCCAAAAAGAGAGTTCTTCGATTCTTTCTCTATTTTTATCTTTTTATCAAGTGATTTAAAATTGTTTGACGTTGGACTAAAGGTTGTCTCCTTAACACTTCCCCATTTTGAAAAGGTTATAAACATGGATGTACTGCTCCATTATTTACCAAATCTTATGTTTTTATTTGAGAATCTCCCAGTGTTTGGAATCTCATTTTCTCTATCAATTGTCTTCAAGGATTTTGTATGTTTGAATTGCCAACATGTTACATAACTATGATGACAAACTCTTTCTTGTTTGCTTTATTGGAATGGACATTGTGAAAAATGCAGTTCTGAATAACCTATCTTTGACCGGTTCACTCTCTTTTTCATAGTTCTTTCATTAGAACTTAGAAGGGATTTAAAGGCTAATATATTACACACCTGAAATATTTAATGAACTTGAAAAGAATTATACATTGATTTGTTTTGTTCTATAAGTGAAATGAGGTTGATTTATATTTTGGATGTGGAAGCGATTTTGGCATAAAGATATGGAATTAATAGTACCTCCTGTTGCGAAGACGATAGTATTGATACTTGTATGGCTGTCCCCTTTTCGACGTGATGTTTCAGGAATGTTGATTTGCTTTGCAATGATTACTTATCACACCAAATAATGATATGCAAGTAACATCTAAACCATTAAACCTTTTTCAAGTACTACAGTTTAATCCTTTGTTATTGTTCTCCTGATGAACTCTAGTTTAATCCTTTGGTTCATGATATACATTAAATTGATTGAAGAGAGGAAAATTGGTCTTCATTTTCTCCACTTCTCTTCATTCAAATCTGCAGCTGAGCCAAACACATACTACAATTCAGTCATAATCTCACCTTACTCTTCATAATGTCCTTTTGTTTTCTTATGGTTTGGTTTGGTTTGGTTGGCGTGCATCTAACTCATGTAGAAGAAACGTAACTCGGATTCTTGTAGAAAGGCTTTGAATCTTGATCAACTTCTTGACTGTGTTAAACTTTTTTCTTTATAGTGGTTGAAGTCACACAAGCCAAATTCCATTTTTTATTTTCATTGTTGGTGGTCTAATCCAGCGTCTTGTATTAGTTATGCCACCATATACATGTGGATAGTTTTTGCTTTTAACGCTGTTTTGTGTTTTCTTGTAACTTCGTTTTGCTTTCTTTTTACGCATGTCTTGTGTTTGGTTGTAACTTTTCATTATTAATATATTGCTTTTAATGTATGAAATTAAAATAAAATCTGAAGTAATTGAAAGTAGTTGGGTTAATAACACTACTAATAATGTATGAAATAAAAAACAAATTGATAAATTATCTCGCTTGATCGATTTTAAACGACATAAAATCTATATTTGAATATGAAAAAACCAAAGGCAATCAATTAGTTTAGATTGAATTCTTAGAATTATCGAATAATTGATTCTTAGACCTCTAGTGGTTCATTTGAACATTGAGAATACACTAACGTTAAAAATATTGGTCTTACGTAACTTACTCAAAAAAGTCAAACTCAAGTCTTGAATTTTTTTATCAGGTCAGTCTCAGACCTTGCAAAGTCTAGGCCGGTCTATAGTCTATTTTCAATCCCAATTGTGACTGTGAAATTCTTTCTCCCCCCACACCTCTCGCCCTCCCCTCGGTTCTCTGAAAATGCTCTTGATTTTTGAATTAAAGAATCCAAAATGTGTTTTTCTGTCATTTAGAAAGGGAAAAAATAAGTCATGGTCAATTAATCGCGGCTAATTATTTTTTTCAAGATATTTACACATTTAGATATTTTTTTGGTATGCCTTATCCACAAATTTAAATTTTAGAATCCGAATAACAAAATGTCAATTTTACGCATTCAAATTTCAGAATTCAAACACTCACTTTACATGGTATGAACTCTCTTGTAAGAAAATGTAATTTCAAAACTTCTACACATCTAGACGACAAAAAAGTCAATTATACACATCCATATTTTAAAATTCTAAGGCGTTCTTTACATGATGCAAACCTCTCTTGTAATAAAATGTAATTTCATAAACCAACATTATCAAGAACCCATATTCTAAAACCTAAAAATGAATATCTACCAATCTTAGAAACATGAAATAATAAGTGTAGAGCAAATTTTTTTATTTTTTATTTTTTACATTTGGATGATAAAATTATATTTAAACTTTAAATAAAATAGAAACTAAACAGGCGCAAAAAAAAGATTAAATATGTTTTTAGTCCCTATAAATATATAAGCTTTTCATTTTAGCCCCTCTAAAAAATTTCTTCGACTTTTAGTCCCTTGAAAATTTTCTATTTTCACTTTTGGTCCCTCTTTTTAGGTAAACTCATATGTAGAATTCATATGTTTAAATAAAATTTTGTAGAAAAGTTTATAATATTATAAGAATCTCTCCCAAAAAAATTAGAATATTTTAACAAAACATAAATTAAATATGAATTTATATATTTTTGGCGGTTAAAAATTCATATTTAATTCATGTTTTATTAAAAAATTCTATTTTTTTAGAAAGATTTTTACAATATTTTACACATTTATGCACAATTTCATCAAAAAAATACATATTTTGACTTAAAAAACAGGGATCACATGTCTACGAAGCACATGTCTCTAATTGTAGGATTATGCGTGTAGAGGTGTCCGACACAAGGGGTGTCTGACATGTGTCGGTGTCCAACACTCTTATGACACTTATACGACGATTGTCGGTATCTGTGTTGAAGTCCATGCTTATAGCTTCTGCTTATAGGTTTTGCTTTTAGCTTTTTGTTTTTACTTATAGCTTATGCTGGTTGGTTTTTCTTATAGATTCTGTTTTTGCATATAAATTATGCTTTTAGGTTTTGCTTATAGCCTCTAATTATTTATAGCTTCTATTTTTGCTTATAGCTTCTATTTTTGACAAAAACATAAACAGTTTTAAAATTCATGCTTAATGAAGAAGATTGGATAATAGATAGTTTATTTCAAAATTTAAAACTTACAAAAGATTATTCTTAGGGATTCGAATATGTTCAAGAAGGTTTTGAGGCTGGTGTTTTTCGAATGCCTTAGAACTGAACAAAACTCTTCCTTATATAGGAAGATTACAAACACGGATTTCAAAATAAATTACAATACACCTAATATCTTTATACAAGAGTGGCCACAAATATAAATGCCACCGAAAGTAAAGATAAAGTAAAAGCAAAAGTAAAGCATGTGGTCGACAGTTGGCCTAAAAGTAAAAGTACAATAATTGAAAATACTTTAATAATTTCTTTAACATTTGATTGAATAATTCAAGACTTCAATAATTCTTCAGCAGTCTTCTAAGTTAATTCCGTAAAAGTCATCTTCATTATCGTTGGTACTTTCGGACGAACTTCCTGTGTCAGATATTGAAGACGAAACTTCTTGTAATTTTTCTAAAAATTTCTATGGATCAGTAACAGCAGCCAATGAGGCTAATATCCTTGACTTACTGGATAAGAACTCAGAATCTGAACTCTTTTCAGAATGTTTACACCGACCTAAATTAGCTTGTATTCAAACATCTAATCTTTTTTCACTTAGTAATTCGGGATTGAATTTAATCCACCATTTAACCGAATATTTCTTCACAAGTTGAGTGGTTGGAAAGTCACTCCATATTAATTGAGAACGAAAGGATCTTCTCAATCTGATATCACAACGAAGTCGATCTCATTCGATTTCGATCAATTTGTTCAACATGGCGCTCTTCCTCCGTACCCAATCATCATCATCAAGGTCACATTTTACCCTTCAAGTTCCCACTCCAAAAATTTCCATTCCTCTCTGACCCCAATGACATTGCTACCATCAACAGCAACAACAACACTTCATTCTGTTGCCTCTCCAAACAAAATCTCTTGGTTGATAAGAGTTGGCCAAAACACGCATGGCCGAACCCAATATCTCCACCCAATCATCCGAAATTGCTCTTTTGTTTTCCGTTTTGTGCTCGATTACAACAAATTATCCGTTACCCATTTGGGAAGCACCTTCTTCATCATGGACTTCGACTTCAAACTCAACCGTCAAACGTGGATCCGAGCTCGTTACCAAGTATGTTATCTTGCATTGAAAGGTTTATAATGTGATTGTGATATAGCTTTATTGTGCTTAACTTAGTTGTCAGACTGGAATAAACTTTTCAACTAGTGCTGATAGAAAAAGAAAAATTGAAATGTTATGAATTGACTCTGTTTATAAACTAGTACTATTTCTAAACTAGATGTAACAATGTTGATGAGCTTGATTATCTTCTTTTATTATTACTTTTGCAGACTACATGCTCGGCACCAAGCTCTTAATTACATATTTATGTGAAAAGATGGCTTGAAAATGAGGTGAAACTCGGGTTGCCAGATAAGCGTTTTAGTGGATTCTTGAAGTCTTATATGTAAGCAAGTTGTGATTATTCATGGTTTGTTTTGTTTTTCTGATTTTGCCCACTTGCATTATTATGGTGCTTAAATGTTGAAACTTAATTTGTCAGTCACACATATATCTCAACTTCGTTTATGTTTATGTATGGTCAACCTTTGTTTTGATACTTTGATTGTGACCACCTGCATTGTTATGGTGCCGTGAAGTTAAAACTCAAATGGTCAATTACACTTATATCTCAAAATAAGTCCCTCTTCTAATTTCATTCCTTTCCTCTTAAGTGTGTGTTTGCTTCAAAAAAGAAAACGTGAAGAAAGAAAAAGGTGAGAGATTACGAGAAGAGAGAAATATGCGAGAAATATAATAGAATTGATGTACTATTTGGTATAAAAAAAGGATAGAAGAAATAGAGGTGAAAGAAGTGTGTTCTTACGCTGTTCTTTTGTTTGGTTGAATAGAAAGTCTTTCGGACTAGACCTCAAGACTCTTCTCATTAGGACATCACAACCCTTGTCAAATCACACCCAACGCAAAACAGGTCCACCCAATACACTCAACCTCTTCATTGCCATCTAATGATTACACGGCGGGGGCCGGTTCGGGATGTCGTTTGTAACAACCTCTCTTATTAACTCCTTTCGAGTCCTCCCAACTTGTATAAATACGTCCTTCAACTACAACTCAAGGTACACAACTTCTAATCTCTTATCTCGCACCATTTTCTCTCTTATTCATTTGAACGGTAAGCCAATATTATTTACTAATTAACCAAAACTAAATAAAAGTAGTCGATTTAAGATAGAACTCCTAATTCAGTGTAAAATAAAAAGAAAAATGAGAAATTGTCTCGGTAATCGGTTTTAAATGACGCAAAATCAATATCCGAACATGGGAAAAAATCAAATGCAATTTATTTGTTTAGATCTAATTCTTAGCATTATCGAATAATTGCTTTGATTCTTTCACCTCTACCGGCTCGTTTGAACCTTAAGATTACAATAACGTTAATTCCTTTGTACCCGACTCAAGACTTTCGTTAGTCCCCCACCGCACATGGATGTTGCATCACTTATAAAATTCGTTGTGACCATCTGTGGAAATGGGTTCTAATTGCTTATAGCTTTTGCTTCTGCTTATAGGTTTTGATTATAGCTTCTAATTGTTTATAGCTTCTGGTTTTGCTTATAGCATCTGTTTGTAGCTTTAGCTGATAGCTTTGCTTATGGTTTTTGCTTATAGGTTTTGCTTATAGCTTGTGTTTTTCCTTTTAGCTTTCTAATTGCTTATGGCTTCTGCTTCTACTTATAGGTTTTGCTTATTGCCTCTTTTTATTTTTAGCTTTCTCATAGCTTATAGCTTCTGCTTCTACTTATAGGTTTTGCTTATAGCTTCTAATTGTTTATAGCTTCTGGTTTTGCTTATAGCTTCTGTCTGTAGCTTTTGTTTATGGTTTCTGCTTATAGGTTTTGCTTATAGCTTCTGTTTTTTCTTTTAGATTTCTAATTGCTTATGGCTTCTGCTTCTACTTATAGGTTTTGCTTATAGCTTCTGTTTTTACTTTTAGCTTTCTAATAGCTTATAGCTTCTGCTTCTACTTATAGGTTTTGCTTATAGCTTCTAATTGTTTATAGCTTTTGTTGAAGTAGCAATAAACGTCACAAGAAAGGGGGGGTTTGAATTGTGACCCTTTTAAAATTATTCCTGAAAAACTAAACAAGTTTGTATACTCAAGAAAGTTCTTGGTAAGTGTTAGTATAAGAAGATTATGGGTTTTATGCTTGTTTTATTCTGACCAGAATGTTCTGGATCAAATATAAAATTTTAAGTTGCTTTTAGTGAGCACCAGAATGTTCTGGAGAATATAAGCAGAATGAGAAAAATGATAATTGAAATGTAAGGTACGGACCAGAATGTTCTGGAGAATGATAAAACAGTAAGGACCAGAATGTTCTGGAGAATGATTAATTAACAGAATGATAAAATAGTAAGGACCAGAATGTTCTGGAGAATGATTAATATATGAGCAGAATGATAAAACAATATTATAGGTTGATTTTAAATGTGGGTTTATTTTAGGCAGATTGTTTTATCTTGGACCAGAATGTTCTGGAAGCAGTTATATGAATTAATAAAACAATACAAGTGATTAATTTAGGACCAGAGAACTCTGGATTAATTCGATTATAATTAATTAGGACCAGAATGTTCTGGAGAGATTAATAAGTAATATTATGATAGTGATAGTGTGTGAACTTTGTGTAACGAAAATAATAAAGAGAATGGAAGAGAGAAAAACACAGGAGAATTATCCTGGTTCACCAAACCCGGCTACTTCCAGTCCCCACACCTCGTGTGAGATTATCCACTATAGTATACTGCTAACAGAAACTTCTGACTAGCACCATAGATTCTTGATCACACCAGATCAGTCCGTTACACCTTGTATTATCAACCTCAGCAGGCTTCTACAATTCTTTGCTTTCGCACAAGAAAGGTTGTTACACTTCTTTCCCAAACTATTGTTACGAATAGACTTGAGAATTACAATACACTTTGTATGAAAAGAGATGAATTTTGGATCGAATAAAATCTTCAATACATGTTTGAGATTTTACTAAAAAACTCTAAAGAGTATGATCCAAAAGAAAAAGAGAGAGCTTTGAGACTTGTTTGTGAAGAGCTTTTGTATGTAGTGATGATTTTCACTTGAGAGAATATTTGTTTTCAAAACTCTTGCATTTAACTTCCAAAGCCTCTTGTATTTATAGGTGAGGAGTGTCTTGGTGACCAAGGGTGAAAATAGAGCTGTTAGACACGTTTTTTACAGCTGTCTACAGCTTCATTTGATTTCACACTTCTTCTTCAATTCTGCCAGAATGTTCTCAGAATGTTCTTATTGATTCAGCTTGCTTTGTGTTGCTTTTTGCGTGACAGGATACAGCTGTAGTGAGCTGTTTTTTGCTAAGATGAAGTGACCTTGATTATGTCACTCATTTGTACTTTGATGTCCAAGTTCATTCCACATGTGCTTTAATTCATTTCATGAGATATTTATCCTTTAATGGGCTTTTCTTTCAAATGGATCGAAAATGCTTCAGTCCCAAGATAACTTCTCAAGAGATTTCGCATGTCATGCTTCTTTTTGCTGACTTTGCTCTTTTTGATGTATTTGCTTTGTGAATCCAGAATGTTCTCAGAATGTTCTCATGAAACAATTCTCACAAAACAAATTAGTAGATAACAAGATAAAATAAAATTAATATGTTTGTAATCTTTAAAACATCAAATAAGGATTTTGTCTCAACAATCTCCCCCTTTTTGATGATGACAAACATTTAATTTATTTTGATTTTGATTTTGAGTTTTGGAAATTTTGTTGAAAACTCCCCCTCAATTTTAGCATTCAATTTTTATATGCTATTTGAGAATATCACAAGAAACTTTGTGTTTTGATTAGAGTTTGACAGTTTATCAAATAACTCCCCCTCAATTCATGCATTCAATGTTTAAATGTGAATTGATAAATAAAAACAACATTTCATTAGATAGATAATGCCATTACATAAAGTTTCATCATAGTATTCAAAACATCAAAAAGACATAGTAGGCATGTTACTCGAATACTATCAAACAGTGCAGTGCATTTGAAACTTTACTTTAGACAAAATAAAGCATAATCAAAGGATAGCAAAAGTCATTTAGAGACATAATCAAAATAGTAATTATAACTTAATATGCAGCAGCATTTTATCCTTCCTTTGATCCAAGGTCTTTTCCTGGCCCTCCTAAGTTGTATCCCCCTAAATCATCTCCCCCTTTGTCATCACAAAAAGGTACAGGAGCAGGAGGAAGAGTTGGAGAAGAAGCATCCGAGGAGGAAGACACAGTAGGCATAGGCATGTTGTACATTGGTACAGGAAAAGGATTTTGTTCAGGTGGAGGAACATCAAACTTGAGGCTCAACACTTCAGACATCCATTTTCTTTGGATTTGCAGCTCAAGAGTGTTGTATGCCAAATGATGCATTATGGCATTATTTCCTTCAAACAGCCTAGGCAAGTCAGTCCTAGTTTTGCTCACATCTCTCTCAATTTTTGACCTCTTAGAAGGTTGTTCATTGTTATGAAACAACCTTTGAGCCATGGAAATTGTTCCAGCAAAGCGTGAAGGAAGAGAGGGGCATGTAGTTTGAATCGTACGAAATGATTCCATTTGAACAGATGACTCAAAATGAGGTTGTGAAGCATAGGGAAAAATCCCGAGGAATTTATTTTTGGTCTGGTTATAGATTGGAAGAGACCAAGCTCTCGAATTCTTGTAAGGGAGAGACCGAGACTCTAAAATTTCTTGGATGGGAAATGCCTTGCTACAATAGACTATCTCTTTTCTTTGTTTATGTGTTATTTGCTAATTTGTTGTGTTGTAAAAGAACCCATTCTCTGTTCTGAGACTACAGTCTAGAGATTGTTATAGATACCGGTTTCTATCTCTAATATTCTAAGACCTGAAAAGAGAGCTATCCGATTCTTTCTCCATTACAATCATTTTATCGAATGACTTAAAACTGTGTGATTTGCTCAAAACTTATGGACTGAAGGCTATCTCCTTAACACTTCCCTAATTATAACCTTGGATGTACCAAACCTACTGTTTTTATGTTAAGAGAGATATTTCTTGGAATATAATTAACCCTCTCCCAGGGTTTGGAGTCCCATTTTCTCTATTTGTTGTTTTCAAGGGTTCTGTATAGAAAATGACTTGCCAATATGTTACATAATTATGACGACAAACTCTTTCTTGTTTGCTTTATTTAAGTTGACATTGTGAAAATTGCAGTTCTGAATAACCTATCTGTGACCGGTTCCGTCCTCTCTTTTCCTTGTTTACTTAGACTACGTTTTGATTTATTTGTAGCTACTTGGAAGTTTTTTTTGTTGTGGACCAAAGATCTTTTTCGTAGTTCTTTCATTAGAACTTAGAAGGGATTTACAAGCTGGTATTACATATCTAAAATATTGAAAAGTATTATTATACATTGATTTGTTTTGTTCAAAGTGAAATGAGGTAAATTTATTCTGAATAAGAATTAGCTATTTGCTTTAACATGCCTTTTGGCTTTTGGCATAAAGCTGAATCTGGAATTAAGTAGTACCTCCTGTGCTCTGAATTAATGTTTACGCTGATTGTGTATAACTTTTGTTTCATGTCTTTGGTTTACTTAATATTATATCTCCATATGAGGAATTGATTGAAGAATAGCAAATTGATTGATATTCATATTGTTATTGGTATTCAATTATTCGATCCATCAATTCCCACCCTTAATTAAAAGCACAACTTTTTCCTTGAATTGATTGGCATTGATATACAATAAATTGATTGAAGAATTTGCACTGCTTCATTGAAATCTGAAGCTGAGTCAAACACGTACAATCCGGTCATAAATGTTCTGAGGATGATCTCTCATTGGCTTATTGTCTCGATTTTTTTTTTACCATAGTTACATCTTTAGTGACTATCATATTACCAAAACTACGGTAAAAAAATCGAGTGATTGAACTCAAGTGATTAATAATTTTCGAACGAATTTTTCGAAAAAAAAACTCAAGTTTGATTTTAAAATGGAACAATTATTATCAACTATACTCACTTTACCAAATGGAATTATACAAGGTAGGTGTCTATCGTAACCCACATTTTGTAAGACTAGTTCATAAAAAATGAAAAATAAAATAAACCATTGCATTTTTTATGTTGTGTCGTATAAAAAAAATAAAAAATTGGTTCAACAAAATCAATTTACATTTTTTTCCCTAATTAGCATTCTTTCATTACGGCTAAGAGTTTGATTCAATAAAATAGGTATTGTGTGCAAACCAAGTAATTGAGCTTAGATGGTTAATGTGTTACACCAGAAGACGAATCTTTCAGGAGAACTTGTGTTCGATTTCTCAAATTCTCGATTGAATAATTCTTGGTCAGACTATATTTATCTTACTGCCAAACTCCTCTCCCCTAAAAATCAGAGGGTTAAAAAAATAGGTATTGCATACAATACTTCCAAACTATTTTTGGCTTCTTTTGTATCATGAGAGTATGTTGGAACAAAATGTATGAACAACTCTCCTTTGGATAGGGGGAGATTGTTGAAACAAAATGTATGAACAAACTCTCTTTAAGGTTTTGATGATAACAAAGTGTTAAAAAGAAAATTGGTATTGCTAATGTTTTGTTCTAGTGTGCAGAACCATGTTCTTAATGTGTAGTAATCAATATTGGTTATGGAAGAACAAGCTTAGAGCAAGAAAGAAATCATTGAAGCCTTTGTTGCAAGTCTGAAGCAAAAACTGGGTCTGAAGCAGCTTCTGAAGGCAGAGTCTGAAGGGTGCGTCTGAAGGGTGCGTCTGAAGGCAGAGTCTGAAGGGTGCTTCTGAAGGCTGAGTCTGAAGGTCAAAAAAAGTCAACGTCTGAAGGCTGAGTCTGAGGGTCAACAAAAGTCAACGTTTGAAGGGAGCGTCTGATGAACAGTGCTTCTGAAGTGAGCGTCTGATGAACAGTGCTTCTGAAGTGTGTGTCTGAAGTGAGCTTCTGAAGTACTGTGTTCCTGAAGAAGCTTCTGAAGTCTGACGTGGAAAGAAAAGCAATTGTTACCATCAACATTTAATGCCTGCAGTGTCAGAACAACTCCAATGGAACAGTTGCCTCCCGTGCAGAAACATTCCCCAGCTTTTAAGGAAAGCAAATTAAAAAAATGGCTGCGTGACTCTGTTTTTATGCTCAGTTTTAGCTCACAAACTCAGCTGGACCTAGCCTCCAATTGCAACGGCTCTTTGCTACAAATCAAAGCAATTCTCAACAGTTATTTTCTGCTCTATAAAAGGGAGAACATTTGAAGAAGAAAATAGCTAAGACTCTTGAAATCAACTGACTGAAAGTGTGCTCTGTTTTGCTGTCCAAAATTCGTAGTTCACTAAAACTCTTAGAAATTCTTTCAATCTTTGTATATTAGAATTTCTTAAGGTTAGAGTCTTATACCTGTGTTGTATTAAGTGAACACCTCTGATATTTGATCAAGTGTTCAACTCAAACTGTATTTGTAAAATCTGTTTGAAACCTCAAAGTCTCAGTCTGTATACTGAGCATACCAGAAGTCTCATTACTTAGTGTTCTGAGCAATTAGAAGTCTCATTGCTTTGTGTTCTGAGCAGAGAAATCTCATTACTTAGTGTTCTGAGCATTGGAAGTCTCATTACTTTGTGTTCTGAGCATTAGAAGTCTCTTACTAGGTGTTTGAGCATTGAAGTCTCATTACTTTGTGTTCTGAGCAATTGTAATCAGTTTGATTATAGTTCAAATCTCTTGTTAGTAACAAGGGGACTAGACTGCTTCCAACCTGTGGAAGGAACTAGTATAAAAATATCTTGTGTCTCTCTTTCCTTCTCTCTTTACATTTGAATCCGCTGCATAAACTCTTTGATAAAAGTTCAGAACCTGATTCTGAACTTAACATATTTTTTTAGAAAGGAAAAACTGCCCACACACAATTCAACCCCCCCCTTCTTGTGTGTTTTTCTCACCTTCAGTTGGTATCGGAGCTTCGGTTCTGATATTCAATCACTTAACAGTGAGTCAGTGAGATCCTGAGAAAAACATGTCAAGTGGTTCCCCTCCACCCACTCCTAGACCACAAAGAGGTACTGGTACTTCTACATCATATTCATATGACTATGGTACTGAAGAAAGAAAATCCAGGTCACACAATAAACCCCCAATGTTTACTAGTGACCCAAAAAAGTTCTCATGGTGGAAGAGTAAAATGTACAACCATATAATTGGTATTGATGATTCACTATGGGATATTATAGAAGATGGAATCACTATTCCAGTTGATGAAGAAGGTGTTGTTGTCAACAGAAGAGGATTGAGTGATACAGAAAGAAAGATATACAGAAAGCATCACACTGTGAGAGGAATCATTGTGGATTCCCTACCTCACACTGAGTACCAGAAGCTGAGTGACAAATCAACAGCAAAAGCCATCTTCACATCCCTCTGCTCTAACTATGAAGGTAACAAAAAAGTTAGAGAAGCTAAGGCTAATATTCTTGTTCAGCAATATGAGCTGTTCAGAATGAAAGAGGATGAAAA
Organism: Medicago ruthenica; assembly: GCA_018208015.1. NCBI lineage: Eukaryota > Viridiplantae > Streptophyta > Magnoliopsida > Fabales > Fabaceae > Medicago > Medicago ruthenica. The sequence continues at coordinate 219,588 of WNNG01000298.1, read as the reverse complement.
TATTGAGACAATGTTCTCAAGATTTCAGACTCTGGTTTCTGGACTTCAGATTCTGAAGAAGAGTTATACCACAGCTGATCATGTGAACAAAATCCTAAGAAGTCTGCCATCTAAATGGAGACCCAAAGTAACTACTATAGAGGAAGCTAAGGATCTAAATACTCTAAGTATTGAAGATCTTATAAGCTCCCTCAAAGTGCATGAACTAGGACTTAATGAAGATGATTCTGTTAGAGAGTCTAAGTCAATAGCACTGAAATCCAAAAGAAAGTCTGTAAAGGCTCTGAAAGCTATTGAATCTGAAGAAGAATTTCCTGAGGGAAATTCTGAAGAAGATTCAGATGCTGAAGAGCTTGCAATGCTTTCCAAAAGAATTCAGTACTTAATGAATAGAAAGAAGAAATTCTCTAACAAAGGCAGTAACTTTAAAGGATCTGGTTCAAAGAGTGAAAACCAAAAGGACTGCTACAACTGCAAGAAACCTGGCCACTTCATTGTTGAATGTCCTGAACTTCAGAAGGACAAGTCAAAGGAAAAAGCTAAGAAGACCAGCTCCAAGTCCAGCAGCTTCAAAAACAAACTTAAGAAGAGTCTCATGGCAACATGGGATGATCTTGACAATGAGCCTGAGTCTGATGAAGAGGAAGCAAATCTGGCTTTAATGGCAACTGCATTTTCTGATGCAGAATCATGTTCAGACTCTGATGAAGAAGATGAGGTATACTCTGAACTGACTAGATCTGAACTGATTGAAACTGTTAAAGATCTTATGAACCACCTCAGAAGCAAGTTAGGTGAACTAAAATCTTTGAAAAATAAACATAACTTGCTTAATGAGGAAAATCTCAAACTTCAGAATCAAATCATTAAGTTTGATGAAAAAGTTAGAGAACTTAGAAATGAGGTTCATAAGAAACCTGAAGAAATTCCAAATGAACATGAAATTGTTCTTCAGGACTTTATCTTAACAGGAATCAATAGAAGTAAGGCTGTTTCTATGATTTACATTATTTACAGAAACAAAGGTCAAGGTCTTGGTTTTAAAAATGATTCATTCAATTCTTCAAATGAATCAAAAATATCATCTTGTTCTGAAAATATTTTAAAAGGCACTGAGGTGTGCTTTGTGCCTGCTTCTGACAGTTCTGAGAAACTGAACTTAGCAGAAACTGAGACTGAGTCTGAGTCTGAAGTTCTGAACTGCTCAGACTCTAAAGCTTCTGATCCTAAAGGGAAGATGAAGGCAGATGTTAAAACCTTGCCAAAGTCTAAACCAAAAGGTCCTAAGCCTAAGAGAATGAGAAAATCAGACTCTAAACCTGAAAATGTTCAGAGTCTGAAGAGTTCAGAACCTGAAACTAGTAAGTCTCAGAGTCTGAAGAATTTAAACTCAAATTTTACTAAGACTGGGTTTATGAAAACTTCAAAAACTACTAAACCAGTCAATACAAAACATTTTCAATCTCAGAATGTCAGGCAAATCAAGCAAAAGAAAGCCAAACTGTCATCTGCTTCTGATTGTTTTAAGAAAGGTCAAACTGAAGTTTGCCTTGTGTCTGGAGTTAACAAAAGTAGAGTTCTGAAGAAATCAGAACCAAAGTGCTCAATGGTTCAGACTCTAAACAACTCAGAACCAAAGACTTTCAAGTCTCAGGTTCTGAAGAAATCTGAGTCCAGACCTTTGAGAACTCAGGTTTTGAAGAACTCAGGTTTTAAAACCCAGACTTATTCAAGATTTAAGGATCCATATCCTAGATATCTGAACAATTCTGAGGTCTATAACTCCAGACACAAGATGCAAAAGGCTAAACCTTTCAGGACTAACCATAAAGGACCCATGAAAATCTGGGTACCTAAGTCTGAGATCATTTCTATTGCAGATATGCTTGTCATCCAAAGAAAAGGAAAGGTCCTGGTACCTGGACAGTGGATGCTCGCATCATATGACAGGAGACAAGTCTATGTTCCAAACCCTGACTCTGAAAGAGGGAGGAACTGTGGGGTTTGGAGGAAGTCAGAAAGGAAAGATCATTGGTACTGGTAAGATAGGTAATTCTTCCCTGTACATTGATGATGTTTGGCTGGTAGATGGATTTAGACATAATTTACTTAGCATAAGTCAATTATGTGACAGTAATTATGAAGTCCTGTTTAATAAGAACACATGTACTGTATTCAACAACAAAGATAAATATGTTGTGTTCAAAGGAAATAGGAAAAACAATGTTTATAAAATCAAATTTTCAGAACTGGTTAAGCAGAAGGTAGTTTGCCTTCTGTCTGTGAGTGATGAGAAATGGGTATGGCACAAAAGGTTGGGACATGCTAACTGGAGACTCATCTCTAAGCTTAGCAAGTTGCAACTGGTCAGAGGCCTGCCTAAAATTGATTATCACTCAAATGCTCTTTGTGGAGCATGCTAAATTGGAAAATTTTCTAAAACTTCTTTTAAATCCAAAACATTGTTTCCACCTCAAAACCTTTAGAACTGCTTCACATTGATTTGTTTGGTCCTGTTGGAACAGCTTCAATCAATGGGAAGAAGTATGGACTTGTAATTGTTGATGATTATAGTAGGTGGACTTGGGTTAAATTCCTTAGAACCAAAAATGAAACATATGATGTGTTTTACAAATTCTGCAAACAAGTACAAAATGAAACTGATTTGAAAATTTTAAAAGTCAGAAGTGATCATGGTGGGGAATTTGAAAATGAACCTTTTGAAATTTTTTGTGAAGATCATGGAATTCTCCATGAGTTCTCATCTCCTAAAACTCCACAACAAAATGGAGTTGTAGAGAGAAAGAACAGATCTTTGCAAGAAATGGCCAGAACCATGATCCATGAATCCAAAATTGCAAAGTACTTTTGGGCAGAAGCTGTTAACACAACATGTTATATTCAGAACAGGATCTATATCAGACCTATTCTGAATAAAACAGCATATGAACTTTTTAAAGGAAGAAAACCAATCATTTCTTATTTTCATCAGTTTGGTTGTACTTGTTACATACTGAACAATAAGATCTACCTAAAGAAATTTGATGCTAAGGCTCAAAAGGGTACCTTTTTAGGATACTCAGAGAGATCTAAAGCATACATGGTGTATAACTCTGAAACACATGTTGTTGAAGAAGCTATACACATTAGATTTGATGATAAGAAGCCTGGTAATGAAATACCAGAGCTGGTTGAGAGTTTTGCAGATTTCAGACTCTCAGAAGAACCTTCAGAACCTAAACAGAGTTCAGAGTCTGAAGAAAGTTCAGAAGCTGAAAACACTGAAGAAACTGAGAAACTCTCACATGATGACACTCCTCCTGAAGCAAATCAAGACCAACATGGTTCTGAACAAGCCCCTGATGGTTCTTCAGAAGCTAATCCACCCAGAACCTCATTCAAGTACAAGTCTTCACATCCTGAGGAGCTGATTATTGGGAACAAGAACAGTCCAAGGAAAACAAGATCAGCATTCAGTCAGAATGATTTCATGATTGGACTGCTATCAATGATTGAGCCCACAACAGCTGATGAAGCACTTGCAGATGATGGTTGGATTGTAGCCATGCAAGAAGAACTGAACCAGTTTCAAAGGAATGATGTCTGGGATCTTGTTGCAAAACCTGATCATAGGAACATTATTGGAACAAAATGGGTGTTTAGAAACAAGCTTAATGAACAAGGAGAAGTGATCAGAAACAAGGCAAGACTGGTTGCTCAAGGCTACAGCCAGCAGGAAGGAATAGACTACACTGAGACATTTGCTCCAGTTGCAAGACTGGAAGCAATCAGGTTACTTCTTTCCTATGATGTTAATCATGATATCATCTTGTACCAAATGGATGTTAAGAGTGCTTTCTTAAATGGTGTTATTTCTGAAGAAGTTTATGTTAAACAGCCTCCTGGTTTTGGAGATGTTAAAAATCCAGATTTTGTTTTTAAACTTAAGAAATTTCTATATGGTCTGAAACAAGCTCCTAGAGCTTGGTATGAAAGACTAAGCAATTTCTTACTTAAAAATGATTTTGTAAGAGGTCAAGTTGACAATACACTCTTTAGAAAAATTGTTAAGAAAGACATCTTAATTGTGCAAATATATGTTGATGATATCATATTTGGTTATACTAATGCTTCTCTTTGCAAAGAGTTTTCTAAGTTAATGCATGATGAATTTGAAATGAGCATGATGGGAGAGTTGAAATTCTTTCTGGGAATTCAAATCAATCAATGCAAAGATGGTGTCTATGTTCATCAGTCCAAATACACAAAGGAGCTTCTGAAGAAGTTCCAGCTTGATGATTGTAAGCTGATGACAACACCAATGCATCCTACCTGCACCTTAAGCAAAGAGGATAATGGCTCAAAAGTATATCAGAAGCTGTACAGAGGTATGATAGGTTCTCTGTTATACTTAACTGCTTCTAGGCCAGATATTTTGTTTAGTGTCTGTCTGTGTGCTAGATTCCAGTCAGATCCTAGAGAATCTCATATGACTGTTGTCAAGAGAATCTTCAGGTATCTGAAGGGAACAACTAATCTGGGACTTCTGTATAAGAAATCCTTGGATTATAAGCTAGTTGGATTCTGTGATGCTGATTATGCTGGGGACAGGATTGAAAGAAAATCCACCAGTGGAAACTGTCAGTTTCTGGTGAGAATCTGATATCCTGGGCCAGCAAAAGACAAGCAACTATTGCTTTGTCAACAACAGAAGCAGAATACATCTCAGCTGCAAGTTGTAGTACACAACTGCTCTGGATGAAACATCAATTAGAGGATTATCAGATTCATGCAGATAGCATTCCTATTTATTGTGATAATACTGCTGCAATATGTCTGTCTAAAAATCCAATTCTACATTCTAGATCCAAGCATATAGAAATAAAACATCATTTTATAAGAGATTATGTTCAGAAGGGTGTTTTGGATATCCGGTTCATTGATACTGATCATCAATGGGCTGACATATTCACAAAACCCCTAACAGAAGAAAGATTTAACTTTATTAAAAAGAATCTGAACATGCATTTTATCTCTTGAAAAATATGCTTGAATCTGAATGAAAACTAAGATTCTGAGTTCATCAGAAGCTAAGACTTATCGGTCACTCATTTTTGAGAGTCTGAAGAAAGTTAAGCCCTGAAAAAAATTCAGAGTCTGAAGGTTCAGAACCTGAATTTTCTGACTTCTGAATTTGATAGTTATCTAATTTTTTGGTCAGAATCTGATAAGTATAACCCTGGGCAATGATGATTTAAAGCTTTGAAAGTTATACTTTGTCCCTCCCAAAGTCATCAATATGAAAATGTGTTTTTCTGTTTTCAATTCTGAAATGTTTAACAAACACAGACACATTTTTTTAATGCTCAAATTAGTTTCAGACATGTTCAGTCTTTCAGAACTTATTTAAAAATTGATATCAGTTTTATCTGAAAGAATTCAGCAGCACTGAACCAAATGCTATACTTTTTCAGTTTTCTGAAATGAGTTCAGTAGTGCTAAAACCCTCAGTTGGTATATGATATGAACAATTTTGTCCAAAATAGTTCAGTGATACTGAACAAGATATACTGAACAACTGTGTCTAAATAAAGAATGCTCTGATCAAAATGCTCTGAACAATCCTTTTATGCTTCTAAACATCATTCTATTTAAAATGCAATGTCATATTCTCACATGTTTTCAAACTCTCTTAAAATTCTGGAAATTTTTCTTTTCTGAAACTTTCTTTTTGTTGATGACAAAAGGGGGAGAAAAAGGAAACAAGTATTAAGGCTCCTGAGCTCAGAATATAAGTTAAATTCTGTCAGTTAATTAACTTATGAGAGGGAGTAAAAGGAATTACTCCTGAGCTCTGAACATAAGTTAAGTTCTGATTGAAGTTAACTTATGAGAACAACTTTTAATCTCTGATAAGGGGGAGAAAAAGTTCTGAATTTATTTTTGTGAGATATACATTACTCTTAGTGAGTTGAAATGAATTTAAATAACTTGGATAAGACACAGGGAGCTTACAAAACTCATCCTGTGGATTATCAGACTTAGGGGGAAAGCTTACAAACCTCAGAACCTGAAGTCAGCAAGTTATTTACAATTCTGAGTGTTAATTTCACTTTATTATTTTAAGTTGAAGTTAATTAACTTGGATAAGAATCAAGGGGAGCTTGCAAACCTAACCTTGGGGATTATCAGATCTAGGGGGAGCTTGCAAACCTCTCCTGAAGTCAGCCTGTTAATTAAACTTAACAACAATTCTGAAATTTTCATTTGTTTGTTCTTAAACTGAATTTAATTAACTTGGATCAGACTCAGGGGGAGCTTACAAACCTCATACCCTGCAGTCAACTTGTTAATTAAATTAACAACAATTTTCTGATTAATACTTATGTTTGTCATCATCAAAAAGGAGGAGATTGTTGGAACAAAATGTATGAACAACTCTCATTTGGATAGGGGGAGATTGTTGAAACAAAATGTATGAACAAACTCTCTTTAAGGTTTTGATGATAACAAAGTGTTAAAAAGAAAATTGGTATTGCTAATGCTTTGTTCTAGTGTGCAAACCTCTTTTCATTAATTCGTCATTTGAGGTATCTACGTACATTTTATAATCATACCTACTTGTATTGGCTTATTTATTAGTAAAATAATAATAATAAAGTTTTTGCCATTTGAATAAGATTAATTCACTTGATCCACGTTATATATATATATATATATATATATATATATAAAGTTTGAGTTAAAGTATTAGACAATTCATTTATAGACCTATAAGACAATTCAGTTCATAATTTTTTTAAGACAATTATTCATCTATAAATATTCATTGGTTAATTATTTTTTTGTCACAATTTCCTTACCTATGAATAAAGGGAGGCCAAAGTCTTCAGTCGAAATCTTCTCAACAAACATAAAAACCTCGACAATCTCTTCAATGTCGAAAACAACATTTTTTTTCCTTGGAATTTATAGTCAAACTTCATTAGCTACGTTTAATTGAGCATGTCGAAAAATACAGGCTAACAACCCCTTATTAATACTATCAATTTGTCTAAATATATGAAAAGTTAACATTAATTATATATTTAATTAAGGGTAATTTAATAATAATCACATACATTTGAGACAACTTTATTACTCTAATAACTTTTTGTAATATGAGTGATTTTTGTAAACTACTCGCGAAATACTTTATCAAAAAAGAGACGTAACATTTGGAAAAAGTGGTATCTTTGTCTGTGAGCGCTTAAGGTCATCTCCTACACAACACTCACATGATTGAACTCTTAAAATCAACCATGTCGAACAAATTGTTTTTCTCTCAGAATGTTGTTTTAGGTGTCATCAAAAGAAAATCAACAACCTCAAAATTCAACAACCATCTTTTGAACCAACACTTATTATTCCCATTTTCACTCAAATGCAAAACCACAACATCTGAATCTGAATCTGAATCTGAATCAATTACACAACCATTTTCTGTATCATACCTTATAAACAATTTTGGTTTCTCAACTGAATCAGCTCTCAAAGCTTTCAACCTCAAGCAGGTTCGTTTCAATACCCTAGATAAGCCTGATTCAGTCATCACCTTCTTTGAAAATCATGGCTTTTCACACGAAAACATAAGCATCATCATCAAAAAAGCACCTTGGTTACTTTCATCACAACCCCACAATGCTATTTTACCAAAGTTACAATTTTTTCTATCCAAAGGTGCTTCTTCATCTGATATTGTTTCATTGTTAACTTCAAACCCTCAAATTTTACAAAGTAGCTTGGAGAATCGACTAATCCCTCTTTTTGAATTGTTAAATAGGTTTTTGAAAACCAACAAGGATACCATTGTTTGCTTAATTCGACATTCATATTTTTTTATTGTTTATCGCCATCACCTTATTATGGCTAATGTCAGTCTGATGTCTGATTTTGGAGTTTCTGATTCTACCATTGCTAGATTGCTTCAGTCAAGGCCATCTATATTTGGTTCAAAGGATTTGATTAAGTCATTGGAGGAAGTTAAAGGTTTAGGGTTTGATCATTCAAGCACTACATTTGGGACTGCTTTGATAGCCAAGAAAGGTATGAGTAAAACACTTTGGGATGAGAAGGTTGACGTCTTTAAGAAATGGGGTTGGTCTGATGAAGATGTTATTCGAGTATTTAAGTTTCAGCCTTATTTGATGTTGACTTCAATTGATAAGATTAATTTGGTGATGAGTTTTTGGGTTAATCAAATGGGTTGGGATCCCTTGGCACTTACTAAATGTCCACTTATGTTTTCTTATAGTTTATCTAAAAGGATCATTCCAAGGGCCTCAGTTTTGCAATTTCTTTTGATGAAAGGTTTGCGAAAAAAGAAAGCGAGCTTAGTTACACCATTTACATGTACTGAGAAATTGTTCTTGAGCAAGTTTGTTTTCAGCTTTGAGGAGGAGTCTGATTATCTGTTGAAGCTATATGACGAGCACACACCAAATGTGTAATGTATTGATCTTCTTCTTTGAAATCTATCTTAGCTTATTCCTTCTTTGATTTGTAGTACTTATTCTTTCTAGGACAGGATAAGAGGTTAGTATTGTTGGCTTGTTTCATTTGCTAATTTGAACTACTGTTGGATTTGTTATCATCAGTTTTAGTTGCAATTTTGATGTATGAGCTTGTACATGTGAAAGTTCAAATGGTCTTGCATTTGTTCACGGAATGCTTGTCTCATGATATCAGTTTTTCCTTGTTTATTTGGCCCAAGAATCCATAGTATACACAAATTTTATTGCAGCTTCTCACAGTTTCATGATTAAAACCCTGTCATTGCTGCCAAGTTTTCTTTTCCCCCATATCCGTTACTTTTGAAATGTGGTGATGGGAAATGGAAAGTGATCCCCGACGTGTCAACGAAATTCGCAGACATATGCCTTTTTAAAGGGCAGCCTTATGCGGTTGATGAAATTGGTAAGACAGTTATGGTTGGACCAGACTCAAGTGTCCATTTAGTGGCTGAATCTTTGGTTGGTGGTGTCCATTTAGTGGCTGAACCTTTGGTTGGTGGTAGGAAGAATAAATTCTTAGTGGAGAGCGATGGGGATTTGTTGTTAGCGCACATTTATGATTGTCTTTCTCCTGATCTTTATAATCTTGATCATAATGATTATGTAAGGATTGATTTGTTTAAGATCGGGTTTTGTTCTTGGGGAAGTATTGTTCGTTTTCTGCTTGTGCTTCGGATTTGTGTGTTGCCAAAGGGAATTCTGTCATCTTTAGTAATTATATCTTTGAATCACATTGGCCATTTAAGTTTGAATGTAAGGAATATGTTTTGGACTTGGATCAAGGTCGGCATTCACTTTTGTCTGATTCTCCTGACTATTCCAACTTGTTCTGACCACCTCCTAAGTGGATCTGAGTTCGTTACCAAGTATGTTATTGTTATCTTGCATTGAAAGGTCTCGAATGTGATTGTGATATAGCTTTACTGTGCTTAATTTAGTTGTTAGACTGGAAATAAACTTTTCGACTAGTACTTATAGAAAAATTGAAATGTTATTAAATTGATTATGGGTTTTTCTAACTAATATGTTATTTGTAAACAAGTGTCTGCACTTCTAACTTTTCACAAGCTCTTCATTTTTTGCCATATGCAGCTAGCTTTTTCAGAAATCTGAATGTAATTCGTATACTTTGTTTTTAATTGGTGAATTATATGATAAGATGTATGTATGAAAATGTATGCAATATATGACCATGGCAAGTTATTGTTATTTTTATGAAGTTTCTAAACTAGACGTAACAATGTTGATAAACTTGATTATCTTATTTTATTGTTACTTTTGCAGATTACATGTTCAGCAGCACCAAGCTCCTATTTCCATAGTCATGTGAACAGATGTCTTGAAAATGAGGTGAAACTTGGGTTGCAGGATAAGCGTTTGGTGGATTCTTCAAGTCTTCTCTGCAAAGCAAGCTGTGATTGTGCATGGTTTGTAATGTTTTTTTTTTTATGTTGACCACTTGCATTATTATGGCGCTGTAAAGTTGAAACTGAATTGGTCAGTTTCACATATATCTCAACTTAGTTTATCTATGGTTGATCTTTGTTACTTTGATTGTGACCACTTGCATTGTTTTGTGCTGTAATGTTTAACCTCCATTGATCAGTTACACTTATATCTCACTTAAGTTTACTTAAGGTTGTTCTTAGCTTGTGATTTAAAAGTTTCAATGTGTTATATTTATTTGTTAAGAGGCGGCAATCTGTTAGAACTCTTACTAGTATTGTTATTATATTATATTAGGCAACAACCAGCAGTTATTTTGTTTTAGGCAGGCGATTATTGTATTAGACAGATTTTGAAAAGATAGGCAAACTGAAGGAAAAATCAGTAGGAATTCCTTTTGGGGTTGGTTATTGATTGGGAGAGACCAATCTCTCGAACTCATGTGTTGTAAAAGAACTCATTCTCTATTCTGAGATTACAGTCCAGAGATTGTTATAAATACATTGTTGTTTCTATCACAATCCTTTTAAGTTCTGAACAAAGAGTTCTTTGATTCTTTCTCCATTACAATCTTTCTATCAAGTTACTTAAAACTGTGTGACTTGCTCTATGGTTATGGACTAATGGCTGTCTCCTTAACACTTCCGTATTTTGAAAAGGCCGTTATAAATTTGGATGTTCTGCTTCATTGTTTACCAAACCTTATGTTTTTAATTAATTAGGAGGTATTTTGCGGAATATAATTAAACCCTCTCCCAGTGTTTTGAGTCCCATTTTCTCTATCTTGTCTCCAATGGTTGTGTGTTTGACTTCCCAACATGTTACATAATTATGACGACAAACTCTTCTTTGTTTTCTTTATTGGAATGAACATTGTTAAAACTGCAGTTCTGAATAACCTATCTATGACCGGTTCCATCCGCTTTGTTCCTTGTTTACTCAGATTAGATTTTGACAGTTCATCCTTTATTTGTAGCTATTTGGAGGTTTTCTTCGTTGTGCTTTGATAACGACTTCGAAATTATGGACCAAAGTTCTTTTCGTAGTTCATTCATTATTAGAACTCAGAAGGCTCTTACAAGCTAATATTACACACCTGAAATACGGGATGAATATGTTGATTTGTCTTGTTCTTAGTGAAATGAGGTTCATTTGTTGTGAATTAACAGTACTGCCTGTTGCTAAGACTATGGTTTTGATATTTGCTTGGATGTCCCCTTTTCAACTTGATGTTTCTGGATTGTGGAATTGCCCTGAAATGATTGTTTATCACCATATTAAAGCTTCTAAACAATGACATGCAAATAACATCTAAAGCATTAACAGTTTAATCCTTTGTTATTGTTCTCCTGATGAACTCTAGTGTTAGGTTCATAATCACGAGTTTAGTTTCCTTCACAACATAAGTTCATAAACCCCCTTAATCTCTCCTCTCTATAAAGTGTATAATATACCTTCCTAATTAATGATATGCCAATAACATCTAAACCATTAAACCTTTTTCAAGTACTACAGTTTAATCCTTTGGTTCAAGATCATTAGTTTAGTTGAGTAGACTAACAAAACATATTTAACATTCCAAAATTGAAGACTAGACCTAAATATGTCATAAGACTAACTTTGTATAAATTTTGATGACTAAATTTTAAAACAGGTCATACTTATTAATACAATGTATAGCATGATACATCATAAGATTTAGTCATCAAAATTTTAGAATAGATCAATTTGACCGTGTTAAACTTTTTTCTTTGTGGTGGTTGAAGTCGCACAAGTCAAATTCCAATTTGATTTTCATTGTTGGTGGTCTAATCTAGCGGCTTGGATTGGTTATTACAGCATGTAATGTTGTAGATAGTTTATGCTTTTGACGTTGTTTTGTGTATCTCGTAACTGACGTTTTGGTTCCTTTTTAGCTTCGATGCCACTTATGTCACGTAAACATCATTTTACCCACAGAAATCATTTTAAAGACACGACTGAACCCTAACCCCCAAATTGATTTCCTCTATCTCCGGCGCCGGCGACCCCTCTTCCGGCGGCCCTTCTCTTTGTGCGATTCATACTCCGGCGAGTTTCGTTAACTCCTTCATCGTGTGAGGTAACTCGTGTCTTTTCCTTATATTTCTGCTTCTGCTTCTGCTTATAGCTTCTTATAGCTTCTTATGTTTCTGCTTATAGTTCTAACTGTTTACAACTTCTGTTTTTAGCTTTTGCTTATAGCTTTTAATTGTTTATAGCTTCTGCTTATAGGTTTTGCTACAGTTTCTAACTGTATAGCTTCTGTTTTAAGCTTTTGCTTATAACTTTTAAATGTTTGTAGCTTTGAACTGTTTATAACTTATGCTTATAGCTTTTGTTTCTGCTGATAGCTTCTGCTTATAGCCTCTAATTGTTTATAGCTTCTATTTTTGCTTATAGCTTCTATTTTTGCTTATAGCCTCTAATTGTTTACAGCTTCTAATTCTTTATAATTTATGCTTATAGCTTCTGCTATTAGCATCCATGGCGGTGGTCGACTGGTCTAAACTCCCAAAGGATCTTCTCAATCTGATATCACAACGAATCTTCCACGAAGTCGATCTCATTCGATTTCGATCAATTTGTTCAACATGGCGCTCTTCCTCCGTCCCCAATCATCATCATCAAGATCACATTTTACCCTTTCAAGTTCCAACTCCAAAAATTTCCATTCCTCTCTGACCCCAATGACATTGATACCATCAACAGCAACGACAACACTTCATTCTGTTGCCTCTCCAAACAAAATCTCTTCCTCATCCAACCACCACAACAACAACAAGAACAACAACCCCTACTTCGCTCTTGGTTGATAAGAGTTGGCCAAAACACGCATGGCCGAACCCAATATCTCCACCCAATCATCCGAAATTGCTCTTTTGTTTTCCGTTTTGTGCTCGATTACAACAAATTATCCGTTACCCATTTGGGAAGCACCTTCTTCATCATCGACTTCGACGTCAAACTCAACCGTCAACTCTTCAACCGATAGCATCTAAATGTGAGTTATATGTTTTGGACTTGGATCAAGGCCCGCTTTCGTTTTTGTACGATCATCCAGAATATTCCAACTTGTTCTGGTTACCTCAAACGTGGATCCGAGCTCGTTACCAAGTATGTTATCTTGCATTGAAAGGTTTATAATGTGATTGTGATATAGCTTTATTGTGCTTAACTTAGTTGTCAGACTGGAATAAACTTTTCAACTAGTGCTGATAGAAAAAGAAAAATTGAAATGTTATGAATTGACTCTGTTTGTAAACTAGTACTATTTCTAAACTAGATGTAACAATGTTGATGAGCTTGATTATCTTCTTTTATTATTACTTTTGCAGACTACATGCTCGGCACCAAGCTCTTAATTACATATTTATGTGAAAAGATGGCTTGAAAATGAGGTGAAACTCGGGTTGCCGGATAAGCGTTTTAGTGGATTCTTGAAGTCTTATATGTAAGCAAGTTGTGATTATTCATGGTTTGTTTTGTTTTTCTGATTTTGCCCACTTGCATTATTATGGTGCTTAAATGTCTAAACTTAATTTGTAAGTTACACATATATCTCAACTTAGTTTATATTTATGTATGGTCAACCTTTGTTTTGATACTTTGATTGTGACCACCTGCATTGTTATGGTGCTGTGAAGTTAAAACTCAAATGGTCAATTACACTTATATCTCAACAAGTTTATTTAAAGTTGATCTTGGCTTGTGACTTAAAGTTTTAATATATTATATTTAATTGTTTGGAGGCAGCAAACTGTCAGACCACTTATATCATATTCCGTATGTTATTATATTACATTAGGCTGGCGGATATGTTATCAGACATATTTTGTGAGATATGAAAACTGAAGGAAAATTCAGTTGGAATTTATTTTGGGTCTGGTTATTGAGAAAACTGTAAGAGACCAACCAAGCTCTCGAATTCTTCTAAGGGAGAGGCCCAGGCTCTAGAATTTCTTGGATAGGAATTGCCTTGAAATAGTAGACTATCTCTGTCCTTAGATTATGTGTTATTTCCTAAGTTGTTGTGTTGTAAAAGAACTCATTCTCTGTTCATAGATTACAGTCTAGAGATTGTTGTAAATAAATTGTTGTTTCTATCACAAACCCTTTAAGACCTGAACAGAGTATTTTGATTCTTTTTCCATTACATTCTTTGTATCAAATGACTTAAAACTGTGCGGCTTACTCAATGGTTATGGAGTATAGGCTATCTCCATAACACTTCCCTATTTTGAAAAGGCCATTACAAACTTGGAGTCTTGGATATATTGCTCCATTGTTTACCCAACCTCATGTTTTTGACCCTTTCCTAGTATTTGGAATTCCATTTTTTCTATTTATTGTCTTTAAGGGTTCTGTGTGTTTGACTTGCCAACATGTTACATAATTATGACGACAAACTCATTCTTGATTACTTTATTGGAATGGAGTCAACGAACATTGTGAAAAATGTAGTTCTGAATATCCTATCTATGACCGGTTCTGTCCTCTTTGTTTCTTGTGTACTTAGATTAGATTTTGATAGTTCATCCTTTATGTGTAGCTATTTAGAGGTTTTCTTGTAGTGCTTTGATAAGGTCTTCGGTATTATGGACCGAATGTCTTTTTCATAGTTCATTCAAGTAAGTGTAACAGAGATGAGGATGTTGCGTTGGATGAGTGGTAAGACTAGACGGGATAAGATTAAAAATGACACCATAAGAGAGAGTTGGGGTAGCGCCTTTAGTAGAAAAGATGGTAGATAATAGGCTTAGGTGGTTTGGGCATGTAGAGAAAAGATCTGTAGATGCTGTAATATGGAGTGTAGATCTGATGTAGGAAGACCTAGAAAAACTATTATGAAAGATTTAGAGGTTAATGGGTTGGATCTGAATATGGTTTATGATAGAACATTATGGCCTAACTTGAGCCATGTAACCGATCCCATTTAGTGGGATAAGGCATCGTGGTTGTTTTTGACAAAGTATTTGGAACAGATTTATATAAGTGTACTTTAAACAATTATAAGTAATGAGAGGGAGGAGGCCCAACCATGGGTGTCTCCCTCTATATCCTTCCTTGACTACAATCAATCCACTAAAACCATATTATCTTAATAATATAGCTGGCTAACCAGGCTATTTGTCTAGTAAGAAAGATTAGGTATATAATTTTTTTCATTTCTTACAAACATCTAAATTATATCATATTGATAATTTTTGGGTGAAACGATTTTTGGTCAGACTATACTCATCTTTAGCCGAACTCCATATTACCAAGGTCCCTTCCCCGAAAACCGAAGGATTATATAACTAAATTGTTTTTGGAAAATATGTTACTTGCATCATTGATAGATTCTAAAAGCAATTTATGAATATATTATAAGATATTTTTAAGATATCTAAAACCCTATATCTATTATTTTATTTTTTATTTTTTTTGACAAAACCTATATCTATTTATCGGGTTAATTTTGAGCAATAGCAAGTACATATCACATAGTGAAGTTGTTTTGAGCAGCTAATATATCCAAATTAATCTTTGACATTTTCATACAGGTTATAAATATTCATTGGTTAATTATTTTTTTGTCACAATTTCCTTACCTATGAATAAAGGGAGGCCAAAGTCTTCAGTCGAAATCTTCTCAACAAACATAAAAACCTCGACAATCTCTTCAATGTCGAAAACAACATTTTTTTTCCTTGGAATTTATAGTCAAATTTGATTAACTACATTTAATTGAGCATGTCGAAAAATACAGGCTAACAACCCCTTATTAATACTATCAATTTATATTAATATATGAAAAATTAACATTAAATATATATTTAATTAAAGGTAATTTAGTAATAGTCACAAACATTTGAGACAATTTTATTACTCAAATAACTTTTTGTAATATAAGTGATTTTTGTAAACTCCTCGCGAAATACTTTATCCAAAGAGAGACGTAACATTTGGAAAAAGTGGTATCTTTGTCTGTGAGCGCTTAAGGTCATCTCCTACACAACACTCACATGATTGAACTCTTAAAATCAACCATGTCGAACAAATTGTTTTTCTCTCAGAATGTTGTTTTAGGTGTCATCAAAAGAAAATCAACAACCTCAAAATTCAACAACCATCTTTTGAACCAACACTTATTATTCCCATTTTCACTCAAATGCAAAACCACAACATCTGAATCTGAATTTGAATCTGAATCAATTACACAACCATTTTCTGTATCATACCTTATAAACAATTTTGGTTTCTCAACTGAATCAGCTCTCAAAGCTTTCAACCTCAAGCAGGTTCGTTTTAATACCCTAGATAAGCCTGATTCAGTCATCACCTTCTTTGAAAATCATGGCTTTTCACACGAAAACATAAGCATCATCATCAAAAAAGCACCTTGGTTACTTTCATCACAACCCCACAATGCTATTTTACCAAAGTTACAATTTTTTCTATCCAAAGGTGCTTCTTCATCTGATATTGTTTCATTGTTAACTTCAAACCCTCAAATTTTACAAAGTAGCTTGGAGAATCGAATAATCCCTCTTTTTGAATTGTTAAATAGGTTTTTGAAAACCAACAAGGATCCCATTGTTTGCTTAATTCGACATTCAAATTTTTTTATTATTTATCCCCATCACCTTATTGTGGCTAATATCAATCTGATGTCTGATTTTGGAGTTTCTGATTCTACCATTGCTAGATTGCTTCAGTCAAGGCCATCTATATTTGGTTCAAAGGATTTGATTAAGTCAGTGGAGGAAATTAAAGGTTTAGGGTTTGATCCTTCATTGATTGCATTTGGGACTGCTTTGATAGCCAAGAAAGGTATGAGTAAAACACTTTGGGATGAGAAGGTTGACGTCTTTAAGAAATGGGGTTGGTCTGATGAAGATGTTATTCGAGTATTTAAGTTTCAGCCAAATTTGATGTTGACTTCAATTGAAAAGATTAATTTGGTGATGAGTTTTTGGGTTAATCAAATGGGTTGGGATCCCTTGGCACTTACTAAATATCCACTTATGTTTTCTTATAGTTTACCTAAAAGGATCATTCCAAGGGCCTCAGTTTTGCAATTTCTTATGATGAAAGGTTTGCGAAAAAAGAATGCAAGCTTAATTACACCATTTACATGTACTGAGAAATTGTTCTTGAGCAAGTTTGTTTTCAGCTTTGAGGAGGAGTCTGATTATCTGTTGAAGCTATATGACGAGCACACACCAAATGTGTAATGTATTGATCTTCTTCTTTTGAAATCTATCTTAGCTTATTCCTTCTTTGATTTGTAGTACTTATTCTTTCTAGGACAGTATAAGAAGTTAGTATTGTTGGCTTGTTTCATTTGCTAATTTGAACTACTGTTGGATTTGTTATCATCAGTTTTAGTTGCAATTTTGATGTATGAGTCTTGTACATGTGAAAGTTCAAATGGTCTTGCATTTGTTCACGGAATGCTTGTCTCATGATATCAGTTTTTCCTTGTTTATTTGGCCCAAGAATCCATAGTATACACAAATTTTATTGCAGCTTCTCACAGTTTCATGATTAAAACCCTGTCATTGCTGCCAAGTTTTCTTTTCCCCCATATCCGTTACTTTTGAAATGTGGTGATGGGAAATGGAAAGTGATCCCCGACGTGTCAACGAAATTCGCAGACATATGCCTTTTTAAAGGGCAGCCTTATGCGGTTGATGAAATTGGTAAGACAGTTATGGTTGGACCAGACTCAAGTGTCCATTTAGTGGCTGAATCTTTGGTTGGTGGTGTCCATTTAGTGGCTGAACCTTTGGTTGGTGGTAGGAAGAATAAATTCTTAGTGGAGAGCGATGGGGATTTGTTGTTAGCGCACATTTATGATTGTCTTTCTCCTGATCTTTATAATCTTGATCATAATGATTATGTAAGGATTGATTTGTTTAAGATCGGGTTTTGTTCGTGGGGAAGTATTGTTCGTTTTCTGCTTGTGCTTCGGATTTGTGTGTTGCCAAAGGGAATTCTGTCATCTTTAGTAATTATATCTTTGAATCACATTGGCCATTTAAATTTGAATGTAAGGAATATGTTTTGGACTTGGATCAAGGTCGGGATTCACTTTTGTCTGATTCTCCTGACTATTCCAACTTGTTCTGACCACCTCCTAAGTGGATCTGAGTTCGTTACCAAGTATGTTATTGTTATCTTGCATTGAAAGGTCTCGAATGTGATTGTGATATAGCTTTACTGTGCTTAATTTAGTTGTTAGACTGGAAATAAACTTTTCGACTAGTACTTGTAGAAAAATTGAAATGTTATTAAATTGATTATGGGTTTTTCTAACTAATATGTTATTTGTAAACAAGTGTCTGCACTTCTAACTTTTCACAAGCTCTTCATTTTTTGCCATATGCAGCTAGCTTTTTCAGAAATCTGAATGTAATTCGTATACTTTGTTTTTAATTGGTGAATTATATGATAAGATGTATGTATGAAAATGTATGCAATATATGACCATGGCAAGTTATTGTTATTTTTATGAAGTTTCTAAACTAGATGTAACAATGTTGATAAACTTGATTATCTTATTTTATTGTTACTTTTGCAGATTACATGTTCAGCAGCACCAAGCTCCTATTTCCATAGTCATGTGAACAGATGTCTTGAAAATGAGGTGAAACTTGGGTTGCAGGATAAGCGTTTGGTGGATTCTTCAAGTCTTCTCTGCAAAGCAAGCTGTGATTGTGCATGGTTTGTAATGTTTTTTTTTTTATGTTGACCACTTGCATTATTATGGCGCTGTAAAGTTGAAACTGAATTGGTCAGTTTCACATATATCTCAACTGAGTTTATCTATGGTTGATCTTTGTTACTTTGATTGTGACCACTTGCATTGTTTTGTGCTGTAATGTTTAACCTCCATTGATCAGTTACACTTATATCTCACTTAAGTTTACTTAAGGTTGTTCTTAGCTTGTGATTTAAAAGTTTCAATGTGTTATATTTATTTGTTAAGAGGCGGCAATCTGTTAGAACTCTTACTAGTATTGTTATTATATTATATTAGGCAACAACCAGCAGTTATTTTGTTTTAGGCAGGCGATTATTGTATTAGACAGATTTTGAAAAGATAGGCAAACTGAAGGAAAAATCAGTAGGAATTCCTTTTGGGGTTGGTTATTGATTGGGAGAGACCAATCTCTTGAACTCATGTGTTGTAAAAGAACTCATTCTCTATTCTGAGATTAGAGTCCAGAGATTGTTATAAATACATTGTTGTTTCTATCACAATCCTTTTAAGTTCTGAACAAAGAGTTCTTTGATTCTTTCTCCATTACAATCTTTCTATCAAGTTACTTAAAACTGTGTGACTTGCTCTATGGTTATGGACTAATGGCTGTCTCCTTAACACTTCCGTATTTTGAAAAGGCCGTTATAAATTTGGATGTTCTGCTTCATTGTTTACCAAACCTTATGTTTTTAATTAATTAGGAGGTATTTTGCGGAATATAATTAAACCCTCTCCCAGTGTTTTGAGTCCCATTTTCTCTATCTTGTCTCCAATGGTTGTGTGTTTGACTTCCCAACATGTTACATAATTATGACGACAAACTCTTCTTTGTTTTCTTTATTGGAATGAACATTGTTAAAACTGCAGTTCTGAATAACCTATCTATGACCGGTTCCATCCGATTTGTTCCTTGTTTACTCAGATTAGATTTTGACAGTTCATCCTTTATTTGTAGCTATTTGGAGGTTTTCTTCGTTGTGCTTTGATAACGACTTCGAAATTATGGACCAAAGTTCTTTTCGTAGTTCATTCATTATTAGAACTCAGAAGGCTCTTACAAGCTAATATTACACACCTGAAATACGGGATGAATATGTTGATTTGTTTTGTTCTTAGTGAAATGAGGTTCATTTGTTGTGAATTAACAGTACTGCCTGTTGCTAAGACTATGGTTTTGATATTTGCTTGGATGTCCCCTTTTCAACTTGATGTTTCTGGATTGTGGAATTGCCCTGAAATGATTGTTTATCACCATATTAAAGCTTCTAAACAATGACATGCAAATAACATCTAAAGCATTAACAGTTTAATCCTTTGTTATTGTTCTCCTGATGAACTCTAGTGTTAGGTTCATAATCACGAGTTTAGTTTCCTTCACAACATAAGTTCATAAACCCCCTTAATCTCTCCTCTCTATAAAGTGTATAATATACCTTCCTAATTAATGATATGCCAATAACATCTAAACCATTAAACCTTTTCAAGTACTACAGTTTAATCCTTTGGTTCAAGATCATTAGTTTAGTTGAGTAGACTAACAAAACATATTTAACATTCCAAAATTGAAGACTAGACCTAAATATGTCATAAGACTAACTTTGTATAAATTTTGATGACTAAATTTTAAAACAGGTCATACTTATTAATACAATGTATAGCATGATACATCATAAGATTTAGTCATCAAAATTTTAGAATATTAATACAATGTATAGCATGATACATCATAAGATTTAGTCATCAAAATTTTAGAATAGATCAATTTGACCGTGTTAAACTTTTTTCTTTGTGGTGGTTGAAGTCGCACAAGTCAAATTCCAATTTGATTTTCATTGTTGGTGGTCTAATCTAGCGGCTTGGATTGGTTATGCGAGCATGTAATGTTGTAGATAGTTTATGCTTTTGACGTTGTTTTGTGTATCTCGTAACTGACGTTTTGGTTCCTTTTTAGTCTCGTCTTGTGTTTGATTGAGACTTTTCATTATTAATATATTGCTTTTAATCTCTTGGAAAACATTTAAATAAAATCGGAAGTAATTAAAAGTATTTGGGTTAATAACATTAGTGATATATTACGAAATAAAAAATTTGATAAATTATCTCGTGTGATAGATTTTAAATGACTTAAAATTTATATCTAATTATGAAAAAAAACCAAAGGCAATTAATTAGTTTAGATATAAAAATATTGGTCCTACGTACCTTACTCTAAAATGTCAAACTCGAGTCTTAAATTCTTTTATCAGGTCAGACTCAGACGTTGCAAAGTCTAACTAAGTTTAGTCTATTTTCAATCCTAACTCGGACGTGAATTCTTTCTCCCCCCACACCTCTCCGCCACCCCTTGGTTCTCCAAAAATGCTCTTGGTTGTTGAATTATAAAATCTAAAGTGTGTTTTTCTGTCATTTAGAAAGGGAAAAAAAAATTAGTCATGATCAATTAATTACAGCTAATTATTTTTTTCAAGATACTTTCACATTTAGATTTATTTTTTTGGTCTCTCTTATCCACTGATTTAAATTTTAGAATCCAAATGACAAAATGTCAATTTTACACCTTCTAATTTCAGAAATCAAACACTCTCTTTACATAGTCTGAGCCTGTAACAAAATGTAATTTCAAAACTTTTACACATTGAAGTCTTCTAAGGTTACTCATAAATTGAGTTTAACAAATGATACTCAAATGATTTGTTTTTAGTAGAAAAGCGAAATGACAAAGTTATTATAAACTCATATGTTCATAAGTGCATGTTTTGAGGTTCGAACCACTATCATTACATCTAACTTAACAATTTCAACATTTTATATCTCAAATGACACCACATGATATCTACCATTATTTGTGTGTCTTGACACTATTAATTTTAAATGAAATGATGATGATAAGTGTCGATCAAAATTTTTGGGCTTAATTGCAGTTTTGGTTCCCCTATTTTCATCTTTTTGTGAAATTGGTCCCCCTATTTTAAAGTTTGACAGTTTTGGTCCCTCCATCATATTTTTTAACTAAAAAAGGTTATGTGATAGGTTTTAAATGTCATGGTATATGATCTGAAGTTGACAAAAATATCAACATCGATGAAATCGTAAGAAAATTCACTTAAAAACTTCATTTAAAACATGTTATATCACCATATTTTAGACATATTATTAGATAGAGGGACCAAAATTGTCGAATTTTAAAATAAGGGGACCAATTTCGCAAAATGGTTAAAATAGGGAGGACCAAAACTGCAATTAAACCAAATTTTTATAAAGGCTAAATTTGGATAAAAATGAAGAAATTATAAAAATGAAGAAATTTGGATAAAACTGCAATTAAAAAATTATAAAAATGAAGAAATTTGAAATTCTTAGATTTTAGGTGTCATTTGAAATTCTCTAAATTTAACTTGAACAAAATACTTCATAAATTTCTATCATTTTGAAAATTCTCCATAATATTATCCAAACAATGAAATTTATATAAAAATATTTAAATTTTCTCAAAACATTACATTACCTCAAAACATTCCTCCATCCACGCTCTTAAGTTTTGGTGACATTGATGACATTGTTTTAATTTATATTATAATCAATTATTCTTTCATAAAAAATAATTTATTTTAATCATTTAAATAGCATTCTTTTTCATCAAAATAATGTCATTAAAACTCGATGCCACTGATGTCACGTAAACATCATTTTACCCCTAATTTCAGAAATCAAACACTCTCTTTACATAGTCTGAGCCCTCTTGTAACAAAATGTAATTTCAAAACTTTTACACATTGAAGTCTTCTAAGGTTACTCATAAATTGAGTTTAACAAATGATACTCAAATGATTTTTTTAGTAGAAAAACGAAATGACAAAGTTATTATAAACTCATATGTTCATAAGTGCATGTTTTGAGGTTCGAACCACAATCATTACATTTAATCTAACAATTTTAACATTTTATATCTCAAATGACACCACATGATATCTACCATTATTTGTGCGTCTTGACACTATTAATTTTAAATGAAATGATGATAAATGTCGATCAAAATTTTTATAAAGGCTAAATTTGGATATTACAATTAACACGCACATAAACGGGTTACACTTGGATACCTTTAGAGTGTGTTTGAATGAGGTAATTGAGAAATTTTGAAGAATTTAGAATTCTAGACAATTCAAATGATTCAATTAAATTGACTTCATTTCTAAATATTCTTGTTTGGATGAAGTAATAAAAAATTTCATTGTCACTACTTTTGGGCAACTTTTATAAATTTTATTTTTTTGGGCCAAATTTGAAAATAGAAATTAGGGGTCAATTTGTAAATTTCAAAAAATTTGAGGGGTCAATTTATAATTTTGAATAAGTTGAGGGGTAAATTTGTAATTTCCAAAAAATATTAGGGGTCAAATTGTAATTTTTGTAAATTTATTGGGGTCAATTTGAAAATTTTGAGACCAAAATGCAAAATTTAAAAAATTATAAAAATGAAGAAATTTGAAATTCTTAGATTTTAGGTGTCATTTGAAATTCTCTAAATTTAACTTGAACAAAATACTTCATAAATTTCTATCATTTTGAAAATTCTCCATAATATTATCCAAACAATGAAATTTATATAAAAATATTTAAATTTTCTCAAAACATTACATTACCTCAAAACATTCCTCCATCCACGCTCTTAAGTTTTGGTGACATTGATGACATTGTTTTAATTTCTATTATAATCAATTATTCTTTCATAAAAAATAATTTATTTTAATCATTTAAATTAGGGGTGTGCAAAATATTCAGTTAACTGAACCAAACTACTAACTGAACTGCACTGAACCATATTTTAACTGAACCACTTCATACAGTTTTGAACTGAACCACTTTTTACAAACCAATTTAAATTCAGTTTAAAACCGGTTCAAACCGGTTTATATATATGAATTGGATGATTTTTTTTTTTTTCATCATATTCATCTTCATCAAATGTGAAAATAAACTATACCCAAGAACAGAGAAAAACAATAAAAGGTTTATACTAATTATAACTAACAAAATTTTATAACTTTGGATCTTCCATCATCGCTCGCCGGAAACAGCAGCAACGGCGGCGTGGAACAGAGTACGACTCATGCGTGAACAAAGAGTTGCAGAAGAATCTGAACCTTCTCATTCAAGCTTCGCTGGAGAACGGATTCAACGGCGGTGGATCCTCCGTCCAGACTCAATCAACTCCGCTTGATGTGTTGCAAGGTTTCCGTGGCTTGAATCTTGGAGATGGAAAGGAAAACTGTGCTGATTGGAATAGCAATAACATCAATAATAATAGAGAGAAGTGGGTGAAGAGGGAAGAAGGAAGAAGAAGAAAGCAAAAGGGGTAAAAATTAATGCCTTTGCTAATTGTATATTCTCCATTCTTAGTTCCTATTCTTGTGGTGTGGTGTGGTGTGGTTCCTGATTCTCCATTCTTAGTTCCATAATCTCATTGCTAATTGCTATTTAAATTTTAAATAGCATTCTTTTTCATCAAAATAATGTCATTAAAGACACGACTGAACCCTAACCCCCAAATTGATTTCCTCTATCTCCGGCGCCGGCGACCCCTCTTCCGGCGGCCCTTCTCTTTGTGCGATTTATACTCCGGCGAGTTTCGTTAACTCCTTCATCGTGTAAGGTAACTCGTGTCTTTTCCTTATATTTCTGCTTCTTCGTCTGCTTATAGCTTCTTCTGTTTCTGCTTATAGTTCCAACTGTTTACAACTTCTGTTTTTAGCTTTGCTTATAGCTTTTAATTGTTTATAGCTTCTGCTTATAGGACATAGGTTTTGCTACAGTTTCTAACTGTATAGCTTCTGTTTTAAGCTTTTGCTTATAACTTTTAAATGTTTGTAGCTTTGAACTGTTTATAACTTATGCTTATAGCTTTTGTTTCTGCTGATAGCTTCTGCTTATAGCCTCTAATTGTTTATAGCTTCAATTTTTGCTTATAGCCTCTAATTGTTTACAGCTTCTAATTCTTTATAATTTATGCTTATAGCTTCTGCTATTAGCATCCATGGCGGTGGTCGACTGGTCTAAACTCCCAAAGGATCTTCTCAATCTGATATCACAACGAATCTTCCACGAAGTCGATCTCATTCGATTTCGATCAATTTGTTCAACATGGCGCTCTTCCTCCGTCCCCAATCATCATCATCAAGATCACATTTTACCCTTCAAGTTCCCACTCCTCACATTTCCATTCCTCTCTGACCCCAATGACATTGATACCATCAACAGCAACGACAACACTTCATTCTGTTGCCTCTCCAAACTAAATCTCTTCCTCATCCAACCACCACAACAACAACAAGAACAACAACCCCTACTTCGCTCTTGGTTGATAAGAGTTGGCCAAAACACGCATGGCCGAACCCAATATCTCCAACCAATCATCCGAAATTGCTCTTTTGTTTTCCGTTTTGTGCTCGATTACAACAAATTATCCGTTACCCATTTGGGAAGCACCTTCTTCATCATCGACTTCGACTTCAAACTCAACCGTCAACTCTTCAACCGATAGCTTCTTCGTCTGCTTATAGCTTCTTCTGTTTCTGCTTATAGTTCCAACTGTTTACAACTTCTGTTTTTAGCGTTTGCTTATAGCTTTTAATTGTTTATAGCTTCTACTTATAGGTTTTGCTACAGTTTCTAACTGTATAGCTTCTGTTTTAAGCTTTTGCTTATAACTTTTAAATGTTTGTAGCTTTGAACTGTTTATAACTTATGCTCATAGCTTTTGTTTCTGCTGATAGCTTCTGCTTATAGCCTCTAATTGTTTATAGCTTCAATTTTTGCTTATAGCTTCTATTTTTGCTTATAGCCTCTAATTGTTTACAGCTTCTAATGCTTTATAATTTATGCTTATAGCTTCTGGCTATTAGCATCCATGGCGGTGGTCGACTGGTCTAAACTCCCAAAGGATCTTCTCAATATGATATCACAACGAATCTTCCACGAAGTCGATCTCATTCGATTTCGATCAATTTGTTCAACATGGCTGATAGAAAAAGAAAAATTGAAATGTATGAATTGACTCTGTTTATAAACTAGTACTATTTCTAAACTAGATGTAACAATGTTGATGAGCTTGATTATCTTCTTTTATTATTACTTTTGCAGACTACATGCTCAGCACCAAGCTCTTAATTACATATTTATGTGAAAAGATGGCTTGAAAATGAGGTGAAACTCGGGTTGCCAGATAAGCGTTTTAGTGGATTCTTGAAGTCTTATATGTAAGCAAGTTGTGATTATTCATGGTTTGTTTTGTTTTTCTGATTTTGCCCACTTGCATTATTATGGTGCTTAAATGTCTAAACTTAATTTGTCAGTTACACATATATCTCAACTTAGTTTATATTTATGTATGGTCAACCTTTGTTTTGATACTTTGATTGTGACCACCTGCATTGTTATGGTGCTGTGAAGTTAAAACTCAAATGGTCAATTACACTTATATCTCAACAAGTTTATTTAAAGTTGATCTTGGCTTGTGACTTAAAGTTTTAATATATTATATTTAATTGTTTGGAGGCAGCAAACTGTCAGACCACTTATATCATATTCCGTATGTTATTATATTACATTAGGCTGGCGGATATGTTATCAGACATATTTTGTAAGATATGAAAACTGAAGGAAAATTCAGTTGGAATTTATTTTGGGTCTGGTTATTGAGAAAACTTTAAGAGACCAACCAAGCTCTCGAATTCTTCTAAGGGAGAGGCCCAGGCTCTAGAATTTCTTGGATAGGAATTGCCTTGAAATAGTCGACTATCTCTGTCCTTAGATTATGTGTTATTTCCTAAGTTGTTGTGTTGTAAAAGAACTCATTCTCTGTTCATAGATTACAGTCTAGAGATTGTTGTAAATAAATTGTTGTTTCTATCACAAACCCTTTAAGACCTGAACAGAGAGTATTTTGATTCTTTTTCCATTACATTCTTTGTATCAAATGACTTAAAACTGTGCGGCTTACTCAATGGTTATGGAGTATAGGCTATCTCCATAACACTTCCCTATTTTGAAAAAGCCATTACAAACTTGGAGTCTTGGATATACTGCTCCATTGTTTACCCAACCTCATGTTTTTGACCCTTTCCTAGTATTTGGAATTCCATTTTTTCTATTATTGTCTTTAAGGGTTCTGTGTGTTTGACTTGCCAACATGTTACATAATTATGACGACAAACTCATTCTTGATTACTTTATTGGAATGGAGTCAACGAACATTGTGAAAAATGTAGTTCTGAATATCCTATCTATGACCGGTTCTGTCCTCTTTGTTTCTTGTGTACTTAGATTAGATTTTGATAGTTCATCCTTTATGTGTAGCTATTTAGAGGTTTTCTTGTAGTGCTTTGATAAGGTCTTCGGTATTATGGACCGAATGTCTTTTTCATAGTTCATTCAAGTAAGTGTAACAGAGATGAGGATGTTGCGTTGGATGAGTGGTAAGACTAGACGGGATAAGATTAAAAATGACACCATAAGAGAGAGTTGGGGTAGCGCCTTTAGTAGAAAAGATGGTAGATAATAGGCTTAGGTGGTTTGGGCATGTAGAGAAAAGATCTGTAGATGCTATAATATGGAGTGTAGATCTGATGTAGGAAGACCTAGAAAAACTATTATGAAAGATTTAGAGGTTAATGGGTTGGATCTGAATATGGTTTATGATAGAACATTATGGCCTAACTTGAGCCATGTAACCGATCCCATTTAGTGGGATAAGGCATCGTGGTTGTTGTTGCATATATTTAATATGATATAAATAATTTTTTAATATCATATGTATTAGAAATTTATACTATAATAGATGGTTATCAAATAGTTTTTGGAACAATTTTTTTGTTTTTGACAAAGTATTTGGAACAGATTTATATAAGTGTACTTTAAACAATTATAAGTAATGAGAGGGAGGAGGCCCAACCATGGGTGCCTCCCTCTATATCCTTCCTTGACTACAATCAATCCACTAAAACCATATTATCTTAATAATATAGCTGGCTAACCAGGCTATTTGTCTAGTAAGAAAGATTAGGTATATAATTTTTTTCATTTCTTACAAACATCTAAATTATATCATATTGATAATTTTTTGGGTGAAACGATTTTTGGTCAGACTATACTCATCTTTAGCCGAACTCCATATTACCAAGGTCCCTTCCCCGAAAACCGAAGGATTATATAACTAAATTGTTTTTGGAAAATATGTTAAAATATAATTATTCTATACCGATTTCACTTGCATCATTGATAGATTCTAAAAGCAATTTATGAATATATTATAAGATATTTTTAAGATATCTAAAACCCTATATCTATTATTTTATTTTTTATTTTTTTGACAAAACCTATATCTATTTATCGGGTTAATTTTGAGCAATAGCAAGTACATATCACATAGTGAAGTTGTTTTGAGCAGCTAATATATCCAAATTAATCTTTGACATTTTCATACAGGTTATAAATTAGCCTCTATTCATTTTGACTCATATTTACTAATGTCACCTTGCAAAAAATTACCAACGCAAATATGTTTTTGGACCAAATTAGTCTCTACAATGTTTTATTTTAAAATTCAAAATTATTGACTAAACTACCCAAATTAGTCTTCACTAATTTTGGGCAAAATAAGTCCCTCTTCTAATTTCATTCCTTTCTTCTTAAGTGTGTGTTTGCTTCAAAAAAGAAAACGTGAAGAAAGAAAAAGGTGAGAGAGTACGAGAAGAGAGAAATATGCGAGAAATATAATAGATTTGATGTACTATTTGGTATAAGAAAAGGATAGAAGAAATAGAGATGAAAGAAGTGTGTTCTTACGCTATTCTTTGTTTGGAAGAATAGAAAGTCTTTCGGACTAGACCTCAAGACTCTTCTGATTAGGTCATCACAACCCTTGTCAAATCACACCCAACGCAAAACAGGTCCACCCAATACACTCAACCTCTTCAACGCCATCTAATGATTACACGGTGGGGGCCGGTTCGGGATGTCGTTTGTAACAACCTCTCTTATTAACTCCTTTCGAGTCCTCCCAACTTGTATAAATACGTCCTTCAACTACAACTCAAGGTACACAAACTTCTAATCTCTTATCTCGCACCATTTGCTCTCTTATTGATTTGAACGGTAAGCCAATATTATTTACTAATTAACCCAAACTAAATAAAAGTAGTCGATTTAAGATAGAACTCCTAATTCAGTGTAAAATAAAAAAAATGATAAATTGTCTCGGTAATCGGTTTTAAATAACGCAAAATCAATATCCGAACATGGGAAAAATCAAATGCAATTTATTTGTTTAGATCTAATTCTTAGCATTACCGAATAATTGCTTTGATTCTTACACCTCTACCGGCTCGTTTGAACCTTAAGATTACAATAACGTTAATTCCTTTGTACCCGACTCAAGACTTCGTTAGTCCCCCACCGCACATGGATGTTGCATCACTTATAAAATTCGTTGTGACCATCTGTGGAAATGGGTTCTAATTGCTTATAGCTTTTGCTTCTGCTTATAGGTTTTGATTATAGCTTCTAATTGTTTATAGCTTCTGGTTTTGCTTATAGCATCTGTTTGTAGCTTTAGCGGATAGCTTTTGCTTATGGTTTCTGCTTATAGCTTGTGTTTTTCCTTTTAGCTTTCTAATTGCTTATGGCTTCTGCTTCTACTTATAGGTTTTGCTTATTGCCTCTTTTTATTTTTAGCTTTCTCATAGCTTATAGCTTCTGCTTCTACTTATAGGTTTTGCGTATAGCTTCTAATTGCTTATAGCTTTTGCTTCTGCTTATAGGTTTTGATTATAGCTTCTAATTGTTTATAGCTTCTGGTTTGCTTATAGCTTCTGTCTGTAGCTTTTGTTTATGGTTTCTGCTTATAGGTTTTGCTTATAGCTTCTGTTTTTCTTTAGATTTCTAATTGCTTATGGCTTCTGCTTCTACTTATAGGTTTTGCTTATAGCTTCTGTTTTTACTTTTAGCTTTCTAATAGCTTATAGCTTCTGCTTCTACTTATAGGTTTTGCTTATAGCTTCTAATTGTTTATAGCTTTTGTTTTTGCTTATAGCTTCTATTTTTTGCCTATAACGTCTGCTTTTGCTTATAGCTTCTGCTTCTGCTTATAGTTCTGATTTTGGCTTTTGATTATATCTTCTGCAATAGGTTTTGATTATAGCTTCTGCTTATAGTTTCCCCTTGTAGCGTCTAATTATTTATAGTTTCTGCTTCTGTTTGTAGGGTTTGCTTATAGCTTCTACTTCTGTTTGTAGGTTTTGCTATAGCTTCTACTGCTGTTTTTGCTTATAGTTTCTGCTTATTGGTTTTGCTTATATATAGCTTCTAATTTTGTATTGCTGCTTCTGCTAATAGATTTTGCTACTCGCATCCATGGAGGTTGACTGGTCTCAACTCCCAACGGAACTTCTGAATCGGATATCACAACGAATCTACGAAGAAGTCAATCTCATTCGATTACGATCAGTTTGTTCGACATGGCGCTCTTCCTCCATCCCCAATCATCATCACATTTTAGCCTTCAAGTTTCCACTCCTCAAATTACCAGTTCTTACTGACCCCAGTTCTTACTCCACAAGCTCTTCATTTACTTATTTTTTCATATGCAGCTAGCTTTTTCAGAAATCTGAATGTAATTGCTGCATTTTGTTTAGAGGGGGGAACTATATGATAAGTTGATGTGCTTGATTACATTTTTTTATTCTTACTTTTGCAGAGTTTAGCAGCGAACTCCTAATTACATATTTTTGTGAAAAGATGTCTTGAAAATGAGGTGAAACTTGGATTGCTGGATAAGTGTTTTGGTGGATTCTTCGAGTCTTCTCTGCAAGTAGGTTGTGATTATTCATGGTTTGTAATGTTTTTTTTGTGTTGACCACTTGCATTGTTATGGTGCTGTAAATTGAAACTTAATTGGTCAGTTGCACATATATCTCTACTGAGTTTAATTATTGTTGATCTTTGTTTTGTTACTTTGATTTCAAGGACCTGCATTGTTACAGTGCTTTGAGGTTTAAACTCAATTTATCAGTATTGCTATTATATTATATTATAAAAGTTTCAATATATTATATTTAATTGTTTAGAGGCAGCAAACATTTAGAACTCTTATTAGTATTAGGCAACAATCAGCAGTTATTATGTTTTAGGCAGACGGTTGTTGTATTGGACAGATTTTGAAAACATAAGGAAAAATCCCGAGGAATTTATTTTTGGTCTGGTTATTGATTGGAAGAGACCAAGCTCTCGAATTCTTGTAAGGGAGAGACCGAGACTCTAAAATTTCTTGGATGGGAAATGCCTTGCTACAATAGACTATCTCTTTTCTTTGTTTATGTGTTATTTGCTAATTTGTTGTGTTGTAAAAGAACCCATTCTCTGTTCTGAGACTACAGTCTAGAGATTGTTGTAGATACCGGTTTCTATCTCTAACATTCTAAGACCTGAAAAGAGAGCTATCCGATTCTTTCTCCATTACAATCATTTTATCGAATGACTTAAAACTGTGTGATTTGCTCAATGCTTATGGACTGAAGGCTATCTCCTTAACACTTCCCTAATTATAACCTTGGATGTACCAAACCTACTGTTTTTATGTTAAGAGAGATATTTCTTGGAATATAATTAACCCTCTCCCAGTGTTTGGAGTCCCATTTTCTCTATTTGTTGTTTTCAAGGGTTCTGTATAGAAAATGACTTGCCAATATGTTACATAATTATGACGACAAACTCTTTCTTGTTTGCTTTATTTAAGTTGACATTGTGAAAATTGCAGTTCTGAATAACCTATCTGTGACCAGTTCCGTCCTCTCTTTTCCTTGTTTACTTAGACTACGTTTTGATTTATTTGTAGCTACTTGGAAGTTTTTTTGTTGTGGACCAAAGATCTTTTTCGTAGTTCTTTCATTAGAACTTAGAAGGGATTTACAAGCTGGTATTACATATCTAAAATATTGAATAGTATTATTATACATTGATTTGTTTTGTTCAAAGTGAAATGAGGTAAATTTATTCTGAATAAGAATTAGCTATTTGCTTTAACATGCCTTTTGGCTTTTGGCATAAAGCTGAATCTGGAATTAAGTAGTACCCTCCTGTGCTCTGAATTAATGTTTACGCTGATTGTGTATAACTTTTGTTTCATGTCTTTGGTTTACTTAATATTATATCTCCATATGAGGAATTGATTGAAGAATAGCAAATTGATTGATATTCATATTGTTATTGGTATTCAATTATTCGATCCATCAATTCCCACCCTTAATTAAAAGCACAACTTTTTCCTTGAATGATTGGCATTGATATACAATAAATTGATTGAAGAATTTGCACTGCTTCATTGAAATCTGAAGCTGAGTCAAACACATACAATCCGGTCATAAATGTTCTGAGGATGATCTCTCATTGGCTTATTGTCTCGATGTTTTTTTTTTTTACCATAGTTACATCTTTAGTGACTATCATATTACCAAAACTACGGTAAAAAAATCGAGTGATTGGACTCAAGTGATTAATAATTTTCGAACGAATTTTTCGAAAAAAAACTCAAGTTTGATTTTAAAATGGAACAATTATTATCAACTATACTCACTTTACCAAATGGAATTATACAAGGTAGGTGTCTATCGTAACCCACATTTTGTACGACTAGTTCATAAAAAATGAAAAATAAAATAAACCATTGCATTTTTATGTTGTGTCGTATAAAAAAAATAAAAATTGGTTCAACAAAATCAATTTACATTTTTTTCCTAATTAGCATTCATTCATTTCGGCTAAGAGTTTGATTCAATAAAATAGGTATTGCGTGCAAACCAAGTAATTGAACTTAGATGGTTAATGTGTTACACCAGAAGACGAATCTTTCAGGAGAACTTGTGTTCGATTTCTCAAAATCTCGATTGAATAATTCTTGGTCAGACTATATTTATCTTACTGCCAAACTCCTCTCCCCTAAAAATCAGAGGGTTAAAAAAATAGGTATCGCGTACAATACTACCAAACTGTTTTTGGCTTCTTTTGTATCATGAGAGTAGAGTAACACAACATAGGCTTCCAATGCAAAAAGAATAAAAGAGAATTATGTAATGTTCTTATCAACTGAGCTAAGCTCGCATGAGCGTCATTTAAACTACTTTGTTAATGTTAAATATAAAAGTGTACATGTATGTGCATGAAGGTAGATTATAGATAAAATAAGAAAGAAAAACACTAAATTGTGGCCATCCTTATCAACATAACGCTTAGCCTATTCATAAATGTCATCCCATTCAACCTCTTTTCATTAAATCGTCATTTGGGGTATCTACGTACATTTTATAATCATACTCCCTCCGTTTCAAAATACATGTCCATTTTGGATAAATTTTTTGTTTCAAAATACATGTCCATTTGATAGTTTAATGATACATTTTGTCTATTTTACCCTTGCCTACCAATTAATTGGATTCTAGATTTTCTCCACAATAATTATTTTCTACTAATAAATGTTGACCCAATTTTAAGTGGATTCACTCATGCACTCTCCCAAGAACTTGTTTAATTAATTTTGGTATTGGTATTGAGAGTAATTATGAGATGAGATAAATAAATGTAAAATGGAGAAAATCAAAGACAAGGGTATAATAGGAACCTTGTGTCAAACTAGCTTGTCCTTGGTTACTGCAATTTCTCTAAAATGAACATGTATTTTGAAACGAAGGGAGTACCTACTTGTGTTAGCTATTTATTAGTAAAATAATAATAATAAAGTTTTTTGCCATTTGAATAAGATTAATTCACTTGATCCACGTTATATATATATATATATATATATATATATATATATATATATATATATATATATATATATATATATTTCTATAAAGTTTGAGTTAAAGTATTAGACAATTCATTCATAGACCTATAAGACAATTCAGTTCACAATTTTTTTTAAGACAATTATTCATCTACAAATATTCATTGGTTAATTATTTTTTGTCACAGTTTCCTTACCTATGAATAAAGGGAGGCCAAAGTCTTCTCTCGAAATCTTCTCAACAATAGAAAAACTTAGACAATCTCTTCAATGTCGAAAACAACATTTTTTTTCCTTGGAATTTATAGTCAAACTTCATTAGCTACGTTTAATTGAGCATGTCGAAAAATACAGGCTAACAACCCCTTATTAATACTATCAATTTATCTTAATATATGAAAAGTTAACATTAATTATATATTTAATTAACGGTAATTTAATAATAGTCACACACATTTGAGACAACTTTATTACTCTAATAACTTTTTGTAATATGAGTGATTTTTGTAAACTAGTCGCGAAATACTTTATCCAAAAAGAGACGTAACATTTGGAAAAAGTGGTATCTTTGTCTGTGAGCGCTTAAGGTCATCTCCTACACAACACTCACATGATTGAACTCTTAAAATCAACCATGTCGAACAAATTGTTTTTCTCTCAGAATGTTGTTTTAGGTGTCATCAAAAGAAAATCAACAACCTCAAAATTCAACAACCATCTTTTGAACCAACACTTATCATTCCCATTTTCACTCAAATGCAAAACCACACCATCTGAATCTGAATCTGAATCTGAATCTGAATCAA
Source organism: Medicago ruthenica (assembly GCA_018208015.1). Taxonomy (NCBI): domain Eukaryota; kingdom Viridiplantae; phylum Streptophyta; class Magnoliopsida; order Fabales; family Fabaceae; genus Medicago; species Medicago ruthenica. The sequence goes on along the minus strand of WNNG01000298.1, from coordinate 185,181 downwards.
TTACACAACCATTTTCTGTATCATACCTTATAAACAATTTTGGTTTCTCAACTGAATCAGCTCTCAAAGCTTTCAACCTCAAGCAGGTTCGTTTCAATACCCTAGATAAGCCTGATTCAGTCATCACCTTCTTTGAAAATCATGGCTTTTCACACGAAAACATAAGCATCATCATCAAAAAAGCACCTTGGTTACTTTCATCACAACCCCACAATGTTATTTTACCAAAGTTACAATTTTTTCTATCCAAAGGTGCTTCTTCATCTGATATTGTTTCATTGTTAACTTCAAACCCTCAAATTTACAAAGTAGCTTGGAGATCGACTAATCCCTCTTTTTGAATTGTTTAAATAGGTTTTTGAAAACCAACAAGGATACCATTGTTTGCTTAATTCGACATTCAATTTTTTTATTGTTTATCCCATCACCTTATTATGGCTAATGTCAGTCTGATGTCTGATTTTGGAGTTTCTGATTCTACCATTGCTAGATTGCTTCAGTCAAGGCCATCTATATTTGGTTCAAAGGATTTGATTAAGTCATTGGAGGAAGTTAAAGGTTTAGGGTTTGATCATTCAAGCACTACATTTGGGACTGCTTTGATAGCCAAGAAAGGTATGAGTAAAACACTTTGGGATGAGAAGGTTGACGTCTTTAAGAAATGGGGTTGGTCTGATGAAGATGTTATTCGAGTATTTAAGTTTCAGCCTATTTGATGTTGACTTCAATTGATAAGATTAATTTGGTGATGAGTTTTTGGGTTAATCAAATGGGTTGGGATCCCTTGGCACTTACTAAATGTCCACTTATGTTTTCTTATAGTTTATCTAAAAGGATCATTCCAAGGGCCTCAGTTTTGCAATTTCTTTTGATGAAAGGTTTGCGAAAAAAGAAGCGAGCTTAGTTACACCATTTACATGTACTGAGAAATTGTTCTTGAGCAAGTTTGTTTTCAGCTTTGAGGAGGAGTCTGATTATCTGTTGAAGCTATATGACGAGCACACACCAAATGTGTAATGTATTGATCTTCTTCTTTTGAAATCTATCTTAGCTTATTCCTTCTTTGATTTGTAGTACTTATTCTTTCTAGGACAGGATAAGAGGTTAGTATTGTTGGCTTGTTTCATTTGCTAATTTGAACTACTGTTGGATTTGTTATCATCAGTTTTAGTTGCAATTTTGATGTATGAGCTTGTACATGTGAAAGTTCAAATGGTCTTGCATTTGTTCACGGAATGCTTGTCTCATGATATCAGTTTTTCCTTGTTTATTTGGCCCAAGAATCCATAGTATACACAAATTTTATTGCAGCTTCTCACAGTTTCATGATTAAAACCCTGTCATTGCTGCCAAGTTTTCTTTTCCCCCATATCCGTTACTTTTGAAATGTGGTGATGGGAAATGGAAAGTGATCCCCGACGTGTCAACGAAATTCGCAGACATATGCCTTTTTAAAGGGCAGCCTTATGCGGTTGATGAAATTGGTAAGACAGTTATGGTTGGACCAGACTCAAGTGTCCATTTAGTGGCTGAATCTTTGGTTGGTGGTGTCCATTTAGTGGCTGAACCTTTGGTTGGTGGTAGGAAGAATAAATTCTTAGTGGAGAGCGATGGGGATTTGTTGTTAGCGCACATTTATGATTGTCTTTCTCCTGATCTTTATAATCTTGATCATAATGATTATGTAAGGATTGATTTGTTTAAGATCGGGTTTTTTCTTGGGGAAGTATTGTTACGGGGTTCTGCTTGTGCTTCGGAATTTGTGGTGTGTTGCCAAAGGGAAAATTCATGTCATCTTTAAGTAATTATAATCTTGAATCACATTGGCCATTTAAATTTGAATGTAAGGAATATGTTTTGGACTTGGATCAAGGTCGGGATTCACTTTTGTCTGATTCTCCTGACTATTCCAACTTGTTCTGACCACCTCCTAAGTGGATCTGAGTTCGTTACCAAGTATGTTATTGTTATCTTGCATTGAAAGGTCTCGAATGTGATTGTGATATAGCTTTACTGTGCTTAATTTAGTTGTTAGACTGGAAATAAACTTTTCGACTAGTACTTGTAGAAAAATTGAAATGTTATTAAATTGATTATGGGTTTTTCTAACTAATATGTTATTTGTAAACAAGTGTCTGCACTTCTAACTTTTCACAAGCTCTTCATTTTTTGCCATATGCAGCTAGCTTTTTCAGAAATCTGAATGTAATTCGTATACTTTGTTTTTAATTGGTGAATTATATGATAAGATGTATGTATGAAAATGTATGCAATATATGACCATGGCAAGTTATTGTTATTTTTATGAAGTTTCTAAACTAGATGTAACAATGTTGATAAACTTGATTATCTTATTTTATTGTTACTTTTGCAGATTACATGTTCAGCAGCACCAAGCTCCTATTTCCATAGTCATGTGAACAGATGTCTTGAAAATGAGGTGAAACTTGGGTTGCAGGGATAAGCGTTTGGTGGATTCTTCAAGTCTTCTCTGCAAAGCAAGCTGTGATTGTGCATGGTTTGTAATGTTTTTTTTTTTATGTTGACCACTTGCATTATTATGGCGCTGTAAAGTTGAAACTGAATTGGTCAGTTTCACATATATCTCAACTGAGTTTAATCTATGGTTGATCTTTGTTACTTTGATTGTGACCACTTGCATTGTTTTGTGCTGTAATGTTTAACCTCCATTGATCAGTTACACTTATATCTCACTTAAGTTTACTTAAGGTTGTTCTTAGCTTGTGATTTAAAAGTTTCAATGTGTTATATTTATTTGTTAAGAGGCGGCAATCTGTTAGAACTCTTACTAGTATTGTTATTATATTATATTAGGCAACAACCAGCAGTTATTTTGTTTAGGCAGGCGATTATTGTATTAGACAGATTTTGAAAAGATAGGCAAACTGAAGGAAAAATCAGTAGGAATTCCTTTTGGGGTTGGTTATTGATTGGGAGAGACCAATCTCTTGAACTCATGTGTTGTAAAAGAACTCATTCTCTATTCTGAGATTAGAGTCCAGAGATTGTTATAAATACATTGTTGTTTCTATCACAATCCTTTTAAGTTCTGAACAAAGAGTTCTTTGATTCTTTCTCCATTACAATCTTTCTATCAAGTTACTTAAAACTGTGTGGACTTGCTCTATGGTTATGGACTAATGGCTGTCTCCTTAACACTTCCGTATTTTGAAAAGGCCGTTATAAATTTGGATGTTCTGCTTCATTGTTTACCAAACCTTATGTTTTTAATTAATTAGGAGGTATTTTGCGGAATATAATTAAACCCTCTCCCAGTGTTTTGAGTCCCATTTTTCTCTATCTTGTCTCCAATGGTTGTGTGTTTGACTTCCCAACATGTTACATAATTATGACGACAAACTCTTCTTTGTTTTCTTTATTGGAATGAACATTGTTAAAAACTGCAGTTCTGAAATAAACCTATCTATGACCGGTTCCATCCGATTTGTTCCTTGTTTACTCAGATTAGATTTTGACAGTTCATCCTTTATTTGTAGCTATTTGGAGGTTTTCTTCGTTGTGCTTTGATAACGACTTCGAAATTATGGACCAAAGTTCTTTTCGTAGTCATTCATTATTAGAACTCAGAAGGCTCTTACAAGCTAATATTACACACCTGAAATACGGGATGAATATGTTGATTGTTTTGTTCTTAGTGAAATGAGGTTCATTTGTTGTGAATTAACAGTACTGCCTGTTGCTAAGACTATGGTTTTGATATTTGCTTGGATGTCCCCTTTTCAACTTGATGTTTCTGGATTGTTGGAATTGCCCTGAAATGATTGTTTATCACCATATTAAAGCTTCTAAACAATGACATGCAAATAACATCTAAAGCATTAACAGTTTAATCCTTTGTTATTGTTCTCCTGATGAACTCTAGTGTTAGGTTCATAATCACGAGTTTAGTTTCCTTCACAACATAAGTTCATAAACCCCCTTAATCTCTCCTCTCTATAAAGTGTATAATATACCTTCCTAATTAATGATATGCCAATAACATCTAAACCATTAAACCTTTTTCAAGTACTACAGTTTAATCCTTTGGTTCAAGATCATTAGTTTAGTTGAGTAGACTAACAAAACATATTTAACATTCCAAATTGAAGACTAGACCTAAATATGTCATAAGACTAACTTTGTATAAATTTTGATGACTAAATTTTAAACAGGTCATACTTATTAATACAATGTATAGCATGATACATCATAAGATTTAGTCATCAAAATTTTAGAATATTAATACAATGTATAGCATGATACATCATAAGATTTAGTCATCAAAATTTTAGAATAGATCAATTTGACCGTGTTAAACTTTTTCTTTGTGGTGGTTGAAGTCGCACAAGTCAAATTCCAATTTGATTTTCATTGTTGGTGGTCTAATCTAGCGGCTTGGATTGGTTATGCGAGCATGTAATGTTGTAGATAGTTTATGCTTTTGACGTTGTTTTGTGTATCTCGTAACTGACGTTTTGGTTCCTTTTTAGTCTCGTCTTGTGTTTGATTGAGACTTTTCATTATTAATATATTGCTTTTAATCTCTTGGAAAACATTTAAATAAAATCGGAAGTAATTAAAAGTATTTGGGTTAATAACATTAGTGATATATTACGAAATAAAAAATTTGATAAATTATCTCGTGTGATAGATTTTAAATGACTTAAAATTTATATCTAATTATGAAAAAAAACCAAGGCAATTAATTAGTTTAGATATAAAAATATTGGTCCTACGTACCTTACTCTAAAATGTCAAACTCGAGTCTTAAATTCTTTTATCAGGTCAGACTCAGACGTTGCAAAAGTCTAACTAAGTTTAGTCTATTTTCAATCCTAACTCGGACGTGAATTCTTTCTCCCCCCACACCTCTCCGCCACCCCTTGGTTCTCCAAAAATGCTCTTGGTTGTTGAATTATAAAATCTAAAGTGTGTTTTTCTGTCATTTAGAAAGGGAAAAAAAAATTAGTCATGATCAATTAATTACAGCTAATTATTTTTTTCAAGATACTTTCACATTTAGATTTATTTTTTTGGTCTCTCTTATCCACTGATTTAAATTTTAGAATCCAAATGACAAAATGTCAATTTACACCTTCTAATTTCAGAAATCAAACACTCTCTTTACATAGTCTGAGCCTGTAACAAAATGTAATTTCAAAACTTTTACACATTGAAGTCTTCTAAGGTTACTCATAAATTGAGTTTAACAAATGATACTCAAATGATTTGTTTTTAGTAGAAAAGCGAAATGACAAAGTTATTATAAAACTCATATGTTCATAAGTGCATGTTTTGAGGTTCGAACCACTATCATTACATCTAACTTAACAATTTCAACATTTTATATCTCAAATGACACCACATGATATCTACCATTATTTGTGTGTCTTGACACTATTAATTTTAAATGAAATGATGATGATAAGTGTCGATCAAAATTTTTGGGCTTAATTGCAGTTTTGGTTCCCCTATTTCATCTTTTTGTGAAATTGGTCCCCCTATTTTAAAGTTTGACAGTTTTGGTCCTCCATCATATTTTTTAACTAAAAAAGGTTATGTGATAGGTTTTAAATGTCATGGTATATGATCTGAAGTTGACAAAAATATCAACATCGATGAAATCGTAAGAAAATTCACTTAAAAACTTCATTTAAAACATGTTATATCACCATATTTTAGACATATTATTAGATAGAGGGACCAAAATTGTCGAATTTTAAAATAAGGGGACCAATTTCGCAAAATGGTTAAAATAGGGAGGACCAAAACTGCAATTAAACCAAATTTTTATAAAGGCTAAATTTGGATAAAAATGAAGAAATTATAAAAATGAAGAAATTTGGATAAAACTGCAATTAAAAAATTATAAAATGAAGAAATTTGAAATTCTTAGATTTTAGGTGTCATTTGAAATTCTCTAAATTTAACTTGAACAAAATACTTCATAAATTTCTATCATTTTGAAAATTCTCCATAATATTATCCAAACAATGAAATTTATATAAAAATATTTAAATTTTCTCAAAACATTACATTACCTCAAAACATTCCTCCATCCACGCTCTTAAGTTTTGGTGACATTGATGACATTGTTTTAATTTATATTATAATCAATTATTCTTTCATAAAAAATAATTTATTTTAATCATTTAAATAGCATTCTTTTTCATCAAAATAATGTCATTAAAACTCGATGCCACTGATGTCACGTAAACATCATTTTACCCCTAATTTCAGAAATCAAACACTCTCTTTACATAGTCTGAGCCCTCTTGTAACAAAATGTAATTTTCAAAACTTTTACACATTGAAGTCTTCTAAGGTTACTCATAAATTGAGTTTAACAAATGATACTCAAATGATTTTTTAGTAGAAAAACGAAATGACAAAGTTATTATAAACTCATATGTTCATAAGTGCATGTTTTGAGGTTCGAACCACAATCATTACATTTAATCTAACAATTTTAACATTTTATATCTCAAATGACACCACATGATATCTACCATTATTTGTGCGTCTTGACACTATTAATTTTAAATGAAATGATGATAAATGTCGATCAAAATTTTTATAAAGGCTAAATTTGGATATTACAATTAACACGCACATAAACGGGTTACACTTGGATACCTTTAGAGTGTGTTTGAATGAGGTATTGAGAAATTTTGAAGAATTTAGAATTCTAGACAATTCAAATGATTCAATTAAATTGACTTCATTTCTAAATATTCTTGTTTGGATGAAGTAATAAAAAATTTCATTGTCACTACTTTTGGGCAACTTTTATAAATTTTATTTTTTTGGGCCAAATTTGAAAATAGAAATTAGGGGTCAATTTGTAAATTTCAAAAAATTTGAGGGGTCAATTTATAATTTTGAATAAGTTGAGGGGTAAATTTGTAAGTTTCCAAAAAATATTAGGGGTCAAAATTGTAATTTTTGTAAATTTATTGGGGTCAATTTGAAAATTTTGAGACCAAAATGCAAAATTTAAAAAATTATAAAAAATGAAGAAATTTGAAATTCTTAGATTTTAGGTGTCATTTGAAATTCTCTAAATTTAACTTGAACAAAATACTTCATAAATTTCTATCATTTTGAAAATTCTCCATAATATTATCCAAACAATGAATTTATATAAAAAATATTTAAATTTTCTTCAAAACATTACATTACCTCAAAACATTCCTCCATCCACGCTCTTAAGTTTTGGTGACATTGATGACATTGTTTTAATTTCTATTATAATCAATTATTCTTCATAAAAAATAATTTATTTTAATCATTTAAATTAGGGGGTGTGCAAAATATTCAGTTAACTGAACCAAACTACTAACTGAACTGCACTGAACCATATTTTAACTGAACCACTTCATACAGTTTTGAACTGAACCACTTTTTACAAACCAATTTAAATTCAGTTTAAAACCGGTTCAAACCGGTTTATATATATGAATTGGATGATTTTTTTTTTTTTCATCATATTCATCTTCATCAAATGTGAAAATAAACTATACCCAAGAACAGAGAAAAACAATAAAAGGTTTATACTAATTATAACTAACAAAATTTTATAACTTTGGATCTTCCATCATCGCTCGCCGGAAACAGCAGCAACGGCGGCGTGGAACAGAGTACGACTCATGCGTGAACAAAGAGTTGCAGAAGAATCTGAACCTTCTCATTCAAGCTTCGCTGGAGAACGGATTCAACGGCGGTGGATCCTCCGTCCAGACTCAATCAACTCCGCTTGATGTGTTGCAAGGTTTCCGTGGCTTGAATCTTGGAGATGGAAAGGAAAACTGTGCTGATTGGAATAGCAATAACATCAATAATAATAGAGAGAAGTGGGTGAAGAGGGAAGAAGGAAGAAGAAGAAAGCAAAAGGGGTAAAAATTAATGCCTTTGCTAATTGTATATTCTCCATTCTTAGTTCCTATTCTTGTGGTGTGGTGTGGTGTGGTTCCTGATTCTCCATTCTTAGTTCCATAATCTCATTGCTAATTGCTATTTAAATTTTAAATAGCATTCTTTTTCATCAAAATAATGTCATTAAAGACACGACTGAACCCTAACCCCCAAATTGATTTCCTCTATCTCCGGCGCCGGCGACCCCTCTTCCGGCGGCCCTTCTCTTTGTGCGATTTATACTCCGGCGAGTTTCGTTAACTCCTTCATCGTGTAAGGTAACTCGTGTCTTTTCCTTATATTTCTGCTTCTTCGTCTGCTTATAGCTTCTTCTGTTTCTGCTTATAGTTCCAACTGTTTACAACTTCTGTTTTTAGCTTTTGCTTATAGCTTTTAATTGTTTATAGCTTCTGCTTATAGGACATAGGTTTTGCTACAGTTTCTAACTGTATAGCTTCTGTTTTAAGCTTTTGCTTATAACTTTTAAATGTTTGTAGCTTTGAACTGTTTATAACTTATGCTTATAGCTTTTGTTTCTGCTGATAGCTTCTGCTTATAGCCTCTAATTGTTTTATAGCTTCAATTTTTGCTTATAGCCTCTAATTGTTTACAGCTTCTAATTCTTTATAATTTATGCTTATAGCTTCTGCTATTAGCATCCATGGCGGTGGTCGACTGGTCTAAACTCCCAAAGGATCTTCTCAATCTGATATCACAACGAATCTTCCACGAAGTCGATCTCATTCGATTTCGATCAATTTGTTCAACATGGCGCTCTTCCTCCGTCCCCAATCATCATCATCAAGATCACATTTTACCCTTCAAGTTCCCACTCCTCACATTTCCATTCCTCTCTGACCCCAATGACATTGATACCATCAACAGCAACGACAACACTTCATTCTGTTGCCTCTCCAAACTAAATCTCTTCCTCATCCAACCACCACAACAACAACAAGAACAACAACCCCTACTTCGCTCTTGGTTGATAAGAGTTGGCCAAAACACGCATGGCCGAACCCAATATCTCCAACCAATCATCCGAAATTGCTCTTTTGTTTTCCGTTTTGTGCTCGATTACAACAAATTATCCGTTACCCATTTGGGAAGCACCTTCTTCATCATCGACTTCGACTTCAAACTCAACCGTCAACTCTTCAACCGATAGCTTCTTCGTCTGCTTATAGCTTCTTCTGTTTCTGCTTATAGTTCCAACTGTTTACAACTTCTGTTTTTAGCGTTTGCTTATAGCTTTTAATTGTTTATAGCTTCTACTTATAGGTTTTGCTACAGTTTCTAACTGTATAGCTTCTGTTTTAAGCTTTTGCTTATAACTTTTAAATGTTTGTAGCTTTGAACTGTTTATAACTTATGCTCATAGCTTTTGTTTCTGCTGATAGCTTCTGCTTATAGCCTCTAATTGTTTATAGCTTCAATTTTTGCTTATAGCTTCTATTTTTGCTTATAGCCTCTAATTGTTTACAGCTTCTAATGCTTTATAATTTATGCTTATAGCTTCTGGCTATTAGCATCCATGGCGGTGGTCGACTGGTCTAAACTCCCAAAGGATCTTCTCAATATGATATCACAACGAATCTTCCACGAAGTCGATCTCATTCGATTTCGATCAATTTGTTCAACATGGCTGATAGAAAAAGAAAAATTGAAATGTTATGAATTGACTCTGTTTATAAACTAGTACTATTTCTAAACTAGATGTAACAATGTTGATGAGCTTGATTATCTTCTTTTATTATTACTTTTGCAGACTACATGCTCAGCACCAAGCTCTTAATTACATATTTATGTGAAAAGATGGCTTGAAAATGAGGTGAAACTCGGGTTGCCAGATAAGCGTTTTAGTGGATTCTTGAAGTCTTATATGTAAGCAAGTTGTGATTATTCATGGTTTGTTTTGTTTTTCTGATTTTGCCCACTTGCATTATTATGGTGCTTAAATGTCTAAACTTAATTTGTCAGTTACACATATATCTCAACTTAGTTTATATTTATGTATGGTCAACCTTTGTTTTGATACTTTGATTGTGACCACCTGCATTGTTATGGTGCTGTGAAGTTAAAACTCAAATGGTCAATTACACTTATATCTCAACAAGTTTATTTAAAGTTGATCTTGGCTTGTGACTTAAAGTTTTAATATATTATATTTAATTGTTTGGAGGCAGCAAACTGTCAGACCACTTATATCATATTCCGTATGTTATTATATTACATTAGGCTGGCGGATATGTTTATCAGACATATTTTGTAAGATATGAAAACTGAAGGAAAATTCAGTTGGAATTTATTTTGGGTCTGGTTATTGAGAAAACTTTAAGAGACCAACCAAGCTCTCGAATTCTTCTAAGGGAGAGGCCCAGGCTCTAGAATTTCTTGGATAGGAATTGCCTTGAAATAGTCGACTATCTCTGTCCTTAGATTATGTGTTATTTCCTAAGTTGTTGTGTTGTAAAAGAACTCATTCTCTGTTCATAGATTACAGTCTAGAGATTGTTGTAAATAAATTGTTGTTTCTATCACAAACCCTTTAAGACCTGAACAGAGAGTATTTTGATTCTTTTTCCATTACATTCTTTGTATCAAATGACTTAAAACTGTGCGGCTTACTCAATGGTTATGGAGTATAGGCTATCTCCATAACACTTCCCTATTTTGAAAAAGCCATTACAAACTTGGAGTCTTGGATATACTGCTCCATTGTTTACCCAACCTCATGTTTTTGACCCTTTCCTAGTATTTGGAATTCCATTTTTTCTATTTATTGTCTTTAAGGGTTCTGTGTGTTTGACTTGCCAACATGTTACATAATTATGACGACAAACTCATTCTTGATTACTTTATTGGAATGGAGTCAACGAACATTGTGAAAAATGTAGTTCTGAATATCCTATCTATGACCGGTTCTGTCCTCTTTGTTTCTTGTGTACTTAGATTAGATTTTGATAGTTCATCCTTTATGTGTAGCTATTTAGAGGTTTTCTTGTAGTGCTTTGATAAGGTCTTCGGTATTATGGACCGAATGTCTTTTTCATAGTTCATTCAAGTAAGTGTAACAGAGATGAGGATGTTGCGTTGGATGAGTGGTAAGACTAGACGGGATAAGATTAAAAATGACACCATAAGAGAGAGTTGGGGTAGCGCCTTTAGTAGAAAAGATGGTAGATAATAGGCTTAGGTGGTTTGGGCATGTAGAGAAAAGATCTGTAGATGCTATAATATGGAGTGTAGATCTGATGTAGGAAGACCTAGAAAAACTATTATGAAAGATTTAGAGGTTAATGGGTTGGATCTGAATATGGTTTATGATAGAACATTATGGCCTAACTTGAGCCATGTAACCGATCCCATTTAGTGGGATAAGGCATCGTGGTTGTTGTTGCATATATTTAATATGATATAAATAATTTTTTAATATCATATGTATTAGAAATTTATACTATAATAGATGGTTATCAAATAGTTTTTGGAACAATTTTTTTGTTTTTGACAAAGTATTTGGAACAGATTTATATAAGTGTACTTTAAACAATTATAAGTAATGAGAGGGAGGAGGCCCAACCATGGGTGCCTCCCTCTATATCCTTCCTTGACTACAATCAATCCACTAAAACCATATTATCTTAATAATATAGCTGGCTAACCAGGCTATTTGTCTAGTAAGAAAGATTAGGTATATAATTTTTTTCATTTCTTACAAACATCTAAATTATATCATATTGATAATTTTTGGGTGAAACGATTTTTGGTCAGACTATACTCATCTTTAGCCGAACTCCATATTACCAAGGTCCCTTCCCCGAAAACCGAAGGATTATATAACTAAATTGTTTTTGGAAAATATGTTAAAATATAATTATTCTATACCGATTTCACTTGCATCATTGATAGATTCTAAAAGCAATTTATGAATATATTATAAGATATTTTTAAGATATCTAAAACCCTATATCTATTATTTTATTTTTTTATTTTTTTTGACAAAACCTATATCTATTTATCGGGTTAATTTTGAGCAATAGCAAGTACATATCACATAGTGAAGTTGTTTTGAGCAGCTAATATATCCAAATTAATCTTTGACATTTTCATACAGGTTATAAATTAGCCTCTATTCATTTTGACTCATATTTACTAATGTCACCTTGCAAAAAATTACCAACGCAAATATGTTTTTGGACCAAATTAGTCTCTACAATGTTTTATTTTAAAATTCAAAATTATTGACTAAACTACCCAAATTAGTCTTCACTAATTTTGGGCAAAATAAGTCCCTCTTCTAATTTCATTCCTTTCTTCTTAAGTGTGTGTTTGCTTCAAAAAAGAAAACGTGAAGAAAGAAAAAGGTGAGAGAGTACGAGAAGAGAGAAATATGCGAGAAATATAATAGATTTGATGTACTATTTGGTATAAGAAAAGGATAGAAGAAATAGAGATGAAAGAAGTGTGTTCTTACGCTATTCTTTTGTTTGGAAGAATAGAAAGTCTTTCGGACTAGACCTCAAGACTCTTCTGATTAGGTCATCACAACCCTTGTCAAATCACACCCAACGCAAAACAGGTCCACCCAATACACTCAACCTCTTCAACGCCATCTAATGATTACACGGTGGGGGCCGGTTCGGGATGTCGTTTGTAACAACCTCTCTTATTAACTCCTTTCGAGTCCTCCCAACTTGTATAAATACGTCCTTCAACTACAACTCAAGGTACACAAACTTCTAATCTCTTATCTCGCACCATTTGCTCTCTTATTGATTTGAACGGTAAGCCAATATTATTTACTAATTAACCCAAACTAAATAAAAGTAGTCGATTTAAGATAGAACTCCTAATTCAGTGTAAAATAAAAAAAAATGATAAATTGTCTCGGTAATCGGTTTTAAATAACGCAAAATCAATATCCGAACATGGGAAAAATCAAATGCAATTTATTTGTTTAGATCTAATTCTTAGCATTACCGAATAATTGCTTTGATTCTTACACCTCTACCGGCTCGTTTGAACCTTAAGATTACAATAACGTTAATTCCTTTGTACCCGACTCAAGACTTTCGTTAGTCCCCCACCGCACATGGATGTTGCATCACTTATAAAATTCGTTGTGACCATCTGTGGAAATGGGTTCTAATTGCTTATAGCTTTTGCTTCTGCTTATAGGTTTTGATTATAGCTTCTAATTGTTTATAGCTTCTGGTTTTGCTTATAGCATCTGTTTGTAGCTTTAGCGGATAGCTTTTGCTTATGGTTTCTGCTTATAGCTTGTGTTTTTCCTTTTAGCTTTCTAATTGCTTATGGCTTCTGCTTCTACTTATAGGTTTTGCTTATTGCCTCTTTTTATTTTTAGCTTTCTCATAGCTTATAGCTTCTGCTTCTACTTATAGGTTTTGCGTATAGCTTCTAATTGCTTATAGCTTTTGCTTCTGCTTATAGGTTTTGATTATAGCTTCTAATTGTTTATAGCTTCTGGTTTTGCTTATAGCTTCTGTCTGTAGCTTTTGTTTATGGTTTCTGCTTATAGGTTTTGCTTATAGCTTCTGTTTTTTCTTTTAGATTTCTAATTGCTTATGGCTTCTGCTTCTACTTATAGGTTTTGCTTATAGCTTCTGTTTTTACTTTTAGCTTTCTAATAGCTTATAGCTTCTGCTTCTACTTATAGGTTTTGCTTATAGCTTCTAATTGTTTATAGCTTTTGTTTTTGCTTATAGCTTCTATTTTTTGCCTATAACGTCTGCTTTTGCTTATAGCTTCTGCTTCTGCTTATAGTTCTGATTTTGGCTTTTGATTATATCTTCTGCAATAGGTTTTGATTATAGCTTCTGCTTATAGTTTCCCCTTGTAGCGTCTAATTATTTATAGTTTCTGCTTCTGTTTGTAGGGTTTGCTTATAGCTTCTACTTCTGTTTGTAGGTTTTGCTATAGCTTCTACTGCTGTTTTTGCTTATAGTTTCTGCTTATTGGTTTTGCTTATATATAGCTTCTAATTTTGTATTGCTGCTTCTGCTAATAGATTTTGCTACTCGCATCCATGGAGGTTGACTGGTCTCAACTCCCAACGGAACTTCTGAATCGGATATCACAACGAATCTACGAAGAAGTCAATCTCATTCGATTACGATCAGTTTGTTCGACATGGCGCTCTTCCTCCATCCCCAATCATCATCACATTTTAGCCTTCAAGTTTCCACTCCTCAAATTACCAGTTCTTACTGACCCCAGTTCTTACTCCACAAGCTCTTCATTTACTTATTTTTTCATATGCAGCTAGCTTTTTCAGAAATCTGAATGTAATTGCTGCATTTTGTTTAGAGGGGGGAACTATATGATAAGTTGATGTGCTTGATTACATTTTTTTATTCTTACTTTTGCAGAGTTTAGCAGCGAACTCCTAATTACATATTTTTGTGAAAAGATGTCTTGAAAATGAGGTGAAACTTGGATTGCTGGATAAGTGTTTTGGTGGATTCTTCGAGTCTTCTCTGCAAGTAGGTTGTGATTATTCATGGTTTGTAATGTTTTTTTTGTGTTGACCACTTGCATTGTTATGGTGCTGTAAAATTGAAACTTAATTGGTCAGTTGCACATATATCTCTACTGAGTTTAATTATTGTTGATCTTTGTTTTGTTACTTTGATTTCAAGGACCTGCATTGTTACAGTGCTTTGAGGTTTAAACTCAATTTATCAGTATTGCTATTATATTATATTATAAAAGTTTCAATATATTATATTTAATTGTTTAGAGGCAGCAAACATTTAGAACTCTTATTAGTATTAGGCAACAATCAGCAGTTATTATGTTTTAGGCAGACGGTTGTTGTATTGGACAGATTTTGAAAACATAAGGAAAAATCCCGAGGAATTTATTTTTGGTCTGGTTATTGATTGGAAGAGACCAAGCTCTCGAATTCTTGTAAGGGAGAGACCGAGACTCTAAAATTTCTTGGATGGGAAATGCCTTGCTACAATAGACTATCTCTTTTCTTTGTTTATGTGTTATTTGCTAATTTGTTGTGTTGTAAAAGAACCCATTCTCTGTTCTGAGACTACAGTCTAGAGATTGTTGTAGATACCGGTTTCTATCTCTAACATTCTAAGACCTGAAAAGAGAGCTATCCGATTCTTTCTCCATTACAATCATTTTATCGAATGACTTAAAACTGTGTGATTTGCTCAATGCTTATGGACTGAAGGCTATCTCCTTAACACTTCCCTAATTATAACCTTGGATGTACCAAACCTACTGTTTTTATGTTAAGAGAGATATTTCTTGGAATATAATTAACCCTCTCCCAGTGTTTGGAGTCCCATTTTCTCTATTTGTTGTTTTCAAGGGTTCTGTATAGAAAATGACTTGCCAATATGTTACATAATTATGACGACAAACTCTTTCTTGTTTGCTTTATTTAAGTTGACATTGTGAAAATTGCAGTTCTGAATAACCTATCTGTGACCAGTTCCGTCCTCTCTTTTCCTTGTTTACTTAGACTACGTTTTGATTTATTTGTAGCTACTTGGAAGTTTTTTTTGTTGTGGACCAAAGATCTTTTTCGTAGTTCTTTCATTAGAACTTAGAAGGGATTTACAAGCTGGTATTACATATCTAAAATATTGAATAGTATTATTATACATTGATTTGTTTTGTTCAAAGTGAAATGAGGTAAATTTATTCTGAATAAGAATTAGCTATTTGCTTTAACATGCCTTTTGGCTTTTGGCATAAAGCTGAATCTGGAATTAAGTAGTACCTCCTGTGCTCTGAATTAATGTTTACGCTGATTGTGTATAACTTTTGTTTCATGTCTTTGGTTTACTTAATATTATATCTCCATATGAGGAATTGATTGAAGAATAGCAAATTGATTGATATTCATATTGTTATTGGTATTCAATTATTCGATCCATCAATTCCCACCCTTAATTAAAAGCACAACTTTTTCCTTGAATTGATTGGCATTGATATACAATAAATTGATTGAAGAATTTGCACTGCTTCATTGAAATCTGAAGCTGAGTCAAACACATACAATCCGGTCATAAATGTTCTGAGGATGATCTCTCATTGGCTTATTGTCTCGATGTTTTTTTTTTTTACCATAGTTACATCTTTAGTGACTATCATATTACCAAAACTACGGTAAAAAAATCGAGTGATTGGACTCAAGTGATTAATAATTTTCGAACGAATTTTTCGAAAAAAAACTCAAGTTTGATTTTAAAATGGAACAATTATTATCAACTATACTCACTTTACCAAATGGAATTATACAAGGTAGGTGTCTATCGTAACCCACATTTTGTACGACTAGTTCATAAAAAATGAAAAATAAAATAAACCATTGCATTTTTATGTTGTGTCGTATAAAAAAAATAAAAAATTGGTTCAACAAAATCAATTTACATTTTTTTCCTAATTAGCATTCATTCATTTCGGCTAAGAGTTTGATTCAATAAAATAGGTATTGCGTGCAAACCAAGTAATTGAACTTAGATGGTTAATGTGTTACACCAGAAGACGAATCTTTCAGGAGAACTTGTGTTCGATTTCTCAAAATCTCGATTGAATAATTCTTGGTCAGACTATATTTATCTTACTGCCAAACTCCTCTCCCCTAAAAATCAGAGGGTTAAAAAAATAGGTATCGCGTACAATACTACCAAACTGTTTTTGGCTTCTTTTGTATCATGAGAGTAGAGTAACACAACATAGGCTTCCAATGCAAAAAGAATAAAAGAGAATTATGTAATGTTCTTATCAACTGAGCTAAGCTCGCATGAGCGTCATTTAAACTACTTTGTTAATGTTAAATATAAAAGTGTACATGTATGTGCATGAAGGTAGATTATAGATAAAATAAGAAAGAAAAACACTAAATTGTGGCCATCCTTATCAACATAACGCTTAGCCTATTCATAAATGTCATCCCATTCAAACCTCTTTTCATTAAATCGTCATTTGGGGTATCTACGTACATTTTATAATCATACTCCCTCCGTTTCAAAATACATGTCCATTTTGGATAAATTTTTTGTTTCAAAATACATGTCCATTTGATAGTTTAATGATACATTTTGTCTATTTTACCCTTGCCTACCAATTAATTGGATTCTAGATTTTCTCCACAATAATTATTTTCTACTAATAAATGTTGACCCAATTTTAAGTGGATTCACTCATGCACTCTCCCAAGAACTTGTTTAATTAATTTTGGTATTGGTATTGAGAGTAATTATGAGATGAGATAAATAAATGTAAAATGGAGAAAATCAAAGACAAGGGTATAATAGGAACCTTTGTGTCAAACTAGCTTGTCCTTGGTTACTGCAATTTCTCTAAAATGAACATGTATTTTGAAACGAAGGGAGTACCTACTTGTGTTAGCTATTTATTAGTAAAATAATAATAATAAAGTTTTTGCCATTTGAATAAGATTAATTCACTTGATCCACGTTATATATATATATATATATATATATATATATATATATATATATATATATATATATATATATTTCTATAAAGTTTGAGTTAAAGTATTAGACAATTCATTCATAGACCTATAAGACAATTCAGTTCACAATTTTTTTTAAGACAATTATTCATCTACAAATATTCATTGGTTAATTATTTTTTTGTCACAGTTTCCTTACCTATGAATAAAGGGAGGCCAAAGTCTTCTCTCGAAATCTTCTCAACAAATAGAAAAACTTAGACAATCTCTTCAATGTCGAAAACAACATTTTTTTTCCTTGGAATTTATAGTCAAACTTCATTAGCTACGTTTAATTGAGCATGTCGAAAAATACAGGCTAACAACCCCTTATTAATACTATCAATTTATCTTAATATATGAAAAGTTAACATTAATTATATATTTAATTAACGGTAATTTAATAATAGTCACACACATTTGAGACAACTTTATTACTCTAATAACTTTTTGTAATATGAGTGATTTTTGTAAACTAGTCGCGAAATACTTTATCCAAAAAGAGACGTAACATTTGGAAAAAGTGGTATCTTTGTCTGTGAGCGCTTAAGGTCATCTCCTACACAACACTCACATGATTGAACTCTTAAAATCAACCATGTCGAACAAATTGTTTTTCTCTCAGAATGTTGTTTTAGGTGTCATCAAAAGAAAATCAACAACCTCAAAATTCAACAACCATCTTTTGAACCAACACTTATCATTCCCATTTTCACTCAAATGCAAAACCACACCATCTGAATCTGAATCTGAATCTGAATCTGAATCAATTACACAACCATTTTCTGTATCATACCTTATAAACAATTTTGGTTTCTCAACTGAATCAGCTCTCAAAGCTTTCAACCTCAAGCAGGTTCGTTTCAATACCCTAGATAAGCCTGATTCAGTCATCACCTTCTTTGAAAATCATGGCTTTTCACACGAAAACATAAGCATCATCATCAAAAAAGCACCTTGGTTACTTTCATCACAACCCCACAATGTTATTTTACCAAAGTTACAATTTTTTCTATCCAAAGGTGCTTCTTCATCTGATATTGTTTCATTGTTAACTTCAAACCCTCAAATTTTACAAAGTAGCTTGGAGAATCGACTAATCCCTCTTTTTGAATTGTTAAATAGGTTTTTGAAAACCAACAAGGATACCATTGTTTGCTTAATTCGACATTCATATTTTTTTATTGTTTATCGCCATCACCTTATTATGGCTAATGTCAGTCTGATGTCTGATTTTGGAGTTTCTGATTCTACCATTGCTAGATTGCTTCAGTCAAGGCCATCTATATTTGGTTCAAAGGATTTGATTAAGTCATTGGAGGAAGTTAAAGGTTTAGGGTTTGATCATTCAAGCACTACATTTGGGACTGCTTTGATAGCCAAGAAAGGTATGAGTAAAACACTTTGGGATGAGAAGGTTGACGTCTTTAAGAAATGGGGTTGGTCTGATGAAGATGTTATTCGAGTATTTAAGTTTCAGCCTTATTTGATGTTGACTTCAATTGATAAGATTAATTTGGTGATGAGTTTTTGGGTTAATCAAATGGGTTGGGATCCCTTGGCACTTACTAAATGTCCACTTATGTTTTCTTATAGTTTATCTAAAAGGATCATTCCAAGGGCCTCAGTTTTGCAATTTCTTTTGATGAAAGGTTTGCGAAAAAAGAAAGCGAGCTTAGTTACACCATTTACATGTACTGAGAAATTGTTCTTGAGCAAGTTTGTTTTCAGCTTTGAGGAGGAGTCTGATTATCTGTTGAAGCTATATGACGAGCACACACCAAATGTGTAATGTATTGATCTTCTTCTTTTGAAATCTATCTTAGCTTATTCCTTCTTTGATTTGTAGTACTTATTCTTTCTAGGACAGGATAAGAGGTTAGTATTGTTGGCTTGTTTCATTTGCTAATTTGAACTACTGTTGGATTTGTTATCATCAGTTTTAGTTGCAATTTTGATGTATGAGCTTGTACATGTGAAAGTTCAAATGGTCTTGCATTTGTTCACGGAATGCTTGTCTCATGATATCAGTTTTTCCTTGTTTATTTGGCCCAAGAATCCATAGTATACACAAATTTTATTGCAGCTTCTCACAGTTTCATGATTAAAACCCTGTCATTGCTGCCAAGTTTTCTTTTCCCCCATATCCGTTACTTTTGAAATGTGGTGATGGGAAATGGAAAGTGATCCCCGACGTGTCAACGAAATTCGCAGACATATGCCTTTTTAAAGGGCAGCCTTATGCGGTTGATGAAATTGGTAAGACAGTTATGGTTGGACCAGACTCAAGTGTCCATTTAGTGGCTGAATCTTTGGTTGGTGGTGTCCATTTAGTGGCTGAACCTTTGGTTGGTGGTAGGAAGAATAAATTCTTAGTGGAGAGCGATGGGGATTTGTTGTTAGCGCACATTTATGATTGTCTTTCTCCTGATCTTTATAATCTTGATCATAATGATTATGTAAGGATTGATTTGTTTAAGATCGGGTTTTGTTCTTGGGGAAGTATTGTTCGTTTTCTGCTTGTGCTTCGGATTTGTGTGTTGCCAAAGGGAATTCTGTCATCTTTAGTAATTATATCTTTGAATCACATTGGCCATTTAAGTTTGAATGTAAGGAATATGTTTTGGACTTGGATCAAGGTCGGCATTCACTTTTGTCTGATTCTCCTGACTATTCCAACTTGTTCTGACCACCTCCTAAGTGGATCTGAGTTCGTTACCAAGTATGTTATTGTTATCTTGCATTGAAAGGTCTCGAATGTGATTGTGATATAGCTTTACTGTGCTTAATTTAGTTGTTAGACTGGAAATAAACTTTTCGACTAGTACTTATAGAAAAATTGAAATGTTATTAAATTGATTATGGGTTTTTCTAACTAATATGTTATTTGTAAACAAGTGTCTGCACTTCTAACTTTTCACAAGCTCTTCATTTTTTGCCATATGCAGCTAGCTTTTTCAGAAATCTGAATGTAATTCGTATACTTTGTTTTTAATTGGTGAATTATATGATAAGATGTATGTATGAAAATGTATGCAATATATGACCATGGCAAGTTATTGTTATTTTTATGAAGTTTCTAAACTAGACGTAACAATGTTGATAAACTTGATTATCTTATTTTATTGTTACTTTTGCAGATTACATGTTCAGCAGCACCAAGCTCCTATTTCCATAGTCATGTGAACAGATGTCTTGAAAATGAGGTGAAACTTGGGTTGCAGGATAAGCGTTTGGTGGATTCTTCAAGTCTTCTCTGCAAAGCAAGCTGTGATTGTGCATGGTTTGTAATGTTTTTTTTTTTATGTTGACCACTTGCATTATTATGGCGCTGTAAAGTTGAAACTGAATTGGTCAGTTTCACATATATCTCAACTTAGTTTATCTATGGTTGATCTTTGTTACTTTGATTGTGACCACTTGCATTGTTTTGTGCTGTAATGTTTAACCTCCATTGATCAGTTACACTTATATCTCACTTAAGTTTACTTAAGGTTGTTCTTAGCTTGTGATTTAAAAGTTTCAATGTGTTATATTTATTTGTTAAGAGGCGGCAATCTGTTAGAACTCTTACTAGTATTGTTATTATATTATATTAGGCAACAACCAGCAGTTATTTTGTTTTAGGCAGGCGATTATTGTATTAGACAGATTTTGAAAAGATAGGCAAACTGAAGGAAAAATCAGTAGGAATTCCTTTTGGGGTTGGTTATTGATTGGGAGAGACCAATCTCTCGAACTCATGTGTTGTAAAAGAACTCATTCTCTATTCTGAGATTACAGTCCAGAGATTGTTATAAATACATTGTTGTTTCTATCACAATCCTTTTAAGTTCTGAACAAAGAGTTCTTTGATTCTTTCTCCATTACAATCTTTCTATCAAGTTACTTAAAACTGTGTGACTTGCTCTATGGTTATGGACTAATGGCTGTCTCCTTAACACTTCCGTATTTTGAAAAGGCCGTTATAAATTTGGATGTTCTGCTTCATTGTTTACCAAACCTTATGTTTTTAATTAATTAGGAGGTATTTTGCGGAATATAATTAAACCCTCTCCCAGTGTTTTGAGTCCCATTTTCTCTATCTTGTCTCCAATGGTTGTGTGTTTAACTTCCCAACATGTTACATAATTATGACGACAAACTCTTCTTTGTTTTCTTTATTGGAATGAACATTGTTAAAACTGCAGTTCTGAATAACCTATCTATGACCGGTTCCATCCGCTTTGTTCCTTGTTTACTCAGATTAGATTTTGACAGTTCATCCTTTATTTGTAGCTATTTGGAGGTTTTCTTCGTTGTGCTTTGATAACGACTTCGAAATTATGGACCAAAGTTCTTTTCGTAGTTCATTCATTATTAGAACTCAGAAGGCTCTTACAAGCTAATATTACACACCTGAAATACGGGATGAATATGTTGATTTGTTTTGTTCTTAGTGAAATGAGGTTCATTTGTTGTGAATTAACAGTACTACCTGTTGCTAAGACTATGGTTTTGATATTTGCTTGGATGTCCCCTTTTCAACTTGATGTTTCTGGATTGTGGAATTGCCCTGAAATGATTGTTTATCACCATATTAAAGCTTCTAAACAATGACATGCAAATAACATCTAAAGCATTAACAGTTTAATCCTTTGTTATTGTTCTCCTGATGAACTCTAGTGTTAGGTTCATAATCATGAGTTTAGTTTCCTTCACAACATAAGTTCATAAACCCCCTTAATCTCTCCTCTCTATAAAGTGTATAATATACCTTCCTAATTAATGATATGCCAATAACATCTAAACCATTAAACCTTTTTCAAGTACTATAGTTTAATCCTTTGGTTCAAGATCATTAGTTTAGTTGAGTAGACTAACAAAACATATTTAACATTCCAAAATTGAAGACTAGACCTAAATATGTCATAAGACTAACTTTGTATAAATTTTGATGACTAAATTTTAAAACAGGTCATACTTATTAATACAATGTATAGCATGATACATCATAAGATTTAGTCATCAAAATTTTAGAATAGATCAATTTGACCGTGTTAAACTTTTTTCTTTGTGGTGGTTGAAGTCGCACAAGTCAAATTCCAATTTGATTTTCATTGTTGGTGGTCTAATCTAGCGGCTTGGATTGGTTATTACAGCATGTAATGTTGTAGATAGTTTATGCTTTTGACGTTGTTTTGTGTATCTCGTAACTGACGTTTTGGTTCCTTTTTAGCCTCGTCTTGTGTTTGATTGAGACTTTTCATTACTAATATATTGCTTTTAATCTCTTGGAAAACATTTAAATAAAATCGGAAGTAATTAAAAGTAGTTGGGTTAATAACATTAGTAATATAGTACGAAATAAAAAATTTGATAAATTATCTCATGTGATAGATTTTAAATGACTTAAAATTTATATCTAATTATGAAAAAAAAACCAAAGGCAATTAATTAGTTTAGATATAAAAATATTGGTCCTACGTTCCTTACTCTAAAATGTCAAACTCGAGTCTTAAATTCTTTTATCAGGTAAGACTTAGACGTTGCAAAGTCTAACTAAGTCTAGTCTATTTTCAATCCTAACTCGACGTGAATTCTTTCTACCCCCACACCTCTCCGCCACCCCCTCGGTTCTCCAAAAATACTCTTGGTTGTTGAATTATAAAATCTAAAGTGTGTTTTTCTGTCATTTAGAAAGGGAAAAAAACATTAGTCATGATCAATTAATTACGGCTAATTATTTTTTTCAAGATACTTTCACATTTAGATTTATTTTTTCGGTCTCCCTTATCCACTGATTTAAATTTTAGAATCCAAATGACAAAATGTCAATTTTACACCTAATTTCAGAAATCAAACACTCTCTTTACATAGTCTGAGCCCTCTTGTAACAAAATGTAATTTCAAAACTTTTACACATTGAAGTCTTCTAAGGTTACTCATAAATTGAGTTTAACAAATGATACTCAAATGATTTTTTTAGTAGAAAATTGAAATGACAAAGTTATTATAAACTCATATGTTCATAAGTGCATGTTTTGAGGTTCGAACCACAATCATTACATTTAAGCTAACAATTTTAACATTTTATATCTCAAATGACACCACATGATATCTACCATTATTTGTGCGTCTTGACACTATTAATTTTAAATGAAATGATGATGATAAATGTCGATCAAAATTTTTATAAAGGCTAAATTTGGATATTACAATTAACACGCACATAAACGGGTTACACTTGGATACCTTTAGAGTGTGTTTGAATGAGGTAATTGAGAAATTTTGAAGAATTTAGAATTCTAGACAATTCAAATGATTCAATTAAATTGACTTCATTTCTAAATATTCTTGTTTGGATGAAGTAATAAAAAATTTCATTGTCATTACTTTTGGGCAACTTTTATAAATTTTATTTTTTTGGGCCAAATTTGAAAATAGAAATTAGGGGTCAATTTGTAAATTTCAAAAAAATTGAGGGGTCAATTTATAATTTTGAATAAGTTGAGGGGTAAATTTGTAATTTCCAAAAAATATTAGGGGTCAAATTGTAATTTTTGTAAATTTATTGGGGTCAATTTGAAAATTTTGAGACCAAAATGCAAAATTTAAAAAATTATAAAAATGAAGAAATTTGAAATTCTTAGATTTTAGGTGTCATTTGAAATTCTCTAAATTTAACTTGAACAAAATACTTCATAAATTTCTATCATTTTGAAAATTCTCCATAATATTATCCAAACAATGAAATTTATATAAAAATATTTAAATTTTCTCAAAACATTACATTACCTCAAAACATTCCTCCATCCACGCTCTTAAGTTTTGGTGACATTGATGACATTGTTTTAATTTCTATTATAATCAATTATTCTTTCATAAAAAATAATTTATTTTAATCATTTAAATTAGGGGTGTGCAAAATATTCAGTTAACTGAACCAAACTACTAACTGAACTGCACTGAACCATATTTTAACTGAACCACTTCATACAGTTTTGAACTGAACCACTTTTTACAAACCAATTTAAATTCAGTTTAAAACCGGTTCAAACCGGTTTATATATATGAATTGGATGATTTTTTTTTTTTTTCATCATATTCATCTTCATCAAATGTGAAAATAAACTATACCCAAGAACAGAGAAAAACAATAAAAGGTTTATACTAATTATAACTAACAAAATTTTATAACTTTGGATCTTCCATCATCGCTCGCCGGAAACAGCAGCAACGGCGGCGTGGAACAGAGTACGACTCATGCGTGAACAAAGAGTTGCAGAAGAATCTGAACCTTCTCATTCAAGCTTCGCTGGAGAACGGATTCAACGGCGGTGGATCCTCCGTCCAGACTCAATCAACTCCGCTTGATGTGTTGCAAGGTTTCCGTGGCTTGAATCTTGGAGATGGAAAGGAAAACTGTGCTGATTGGAATAGCAATAACATCAATAATAATAGAGAGAAGTGGGTGAAGAGGGAAGAAGGAAGAAGAAGAAAGCAAAAGGGGTAAAAATTAATGCCTTTGCTAATTGTATATTCTCCATTCTTAGTTCCTATTCTTGTGGTGTGGTGTGGTGTGGTTCCTGATTCTCCATTCTTAGTTCCATAATCTCATTGCTAATTGCTATTTAAATTTTAAATAGCATTCTTTTTCATCAAAATAATGTCATTAAAGACACGACTGAACCCTAACCCCCAAATTGATTTCCTCTATCTCCGGCGCCGGCGACCCCTCTTCCGGCGGCCCTTCTCTTTGTGCGATTTATACTCCGGCGAGTTTCGTTAACTCCTTCATCGTGTAAGGTAACTCGTGTCTTTTCCTTATATTTCTGCTTCTTCGTCTGCTTATAGCTTCTTCTGTTTCTGCTTATAGTTCCAACTGTTTACAACTTCTGTTTTTAGCTTTTGCTTATAGCTTTTAATTGTTTATAGCTTCTGCTTATAGGACATAGGTTTTGCTACAGTTTCTAACTGTATAGCTTCTGTTTTAAGCTTTTGCTTATAACTTTTAAATGTTTGTAGCTTTGAACTGTTTATAACTTATGCTTATAGCTTTTGTTTCTGCTGATAGCTTCTGCTTATAGCCTCTAATTGTTTATAGCTTCAATTTTTGCTTATAGCCTCTAATTGTTTACAGCTTCTAATTCTTTATAATTTATGCTTATAGCTTCTGCTATTAGCATCCATGGCGGTGGTCGACTGGTCTAAACTCCCAAAGGATCTTCTCAATCTGATATCACAACGAATCTTCCACGAAGTCGATCTCATTCGATTTCGATCAATTTGTTCAACATGGCGCTCTTCCTCCGTCCCCAATCATCATCATCAAGATCACATTTTACCCTTCAAGTTCCCACTCCTCACATTTCCATTCCTCTCTGACCCCAATGACATTGATACCATCAACAGCAACGACAACACTTCATTCTGTTGCCTCTCCAAACTAAATCTCTTCCTCATCCAACCACCACAACAACAACAAGAACAACAACCCCTACTTCGCTCTTGGTTGATAAGAGTTGGCCAAAACACGCATGGCCGAACCCAATATCTCCAACCAATCATCCGAAATTGCTCTTTTGTTTTCCGTTTTGTGCTCGATTACAACAAATTATCCGTTACCCATTTGGGAAGCACCTTCTTCATCATCGACTTCGACTTCAAACTCAACCGTCAACTCTTCAACCGATAGCTTCTTCGTCTGCTTATAGCTTCTTCTGTTTCTGCTTATAGTTCCAACTGTTTACAACTTCTGTTTTTAGCGTTTGCTTATAGCTTTTAATTGTTTATAGCTTCTACTTATAGGTTTTGCTACAGTTTCTAACTGTATAGCTTCTGTTTTAAGCTTTTGCTTATAACTTTTAAATGTTTGTAGCTTTGAACTGTTTATAACTTATGCTCATAGCTTTTGTTTCTGCTGATAGCTTCTGCTTATAGCCTCTAATTGTTTATAGCTTCAATTTTTGCTTATAGCTTCTATTTTTGCTTATAGCCTCTAATTGTTTACAGCTTCTAATGCTTTATAATTTATGCTTATAGCTTCTGGCTATTAGCATCCATGGCGGTGGTCGACTGGTCTAAACTCCCAAAGGATCTTCTCAATCTGATATCACAACGAATCTTCCACGAAGTCGATCTCATTCGATTTCGATCAATTTGTTCAACATGGCTGATAGAAAAAGAAAAATTGAAATGTTATGAATTGACTCTGTTTATAAACTAGTACTATTTCTAAACTAGATGTAACAATGTTGATGAGCTTGATTATCTTCTTTTATTATTACTTTTGCAGACTACATGCTCAGCACCAAGCTCTTAATTACATATTTATGTGAAAAGATGGCTTGAAAATGAGGTGAAACTCGGGTTGCCAGATAAGCGTTTTAGTGGATTCTTGAAGTCTTATATGTAAGCAAGTTGTGATTATTCATGGTTTGTTTTGTTTTTCTGATTTTGCCCACTTGCATTATTATGGTGCTTAAATGTCTAAACTTAATTTGTCAGTTACACATATATCTCAACTTAGTTTATATTTATGTATGGTCAACCTTTGTTTTGATACTTTGATTGTGACCACCTGCATTGTTATGGTGCTGTGAAGTTAAAACTCAAATGGTCAATTACACTTATATCTCAACAAGTTTATTTAAAGTTGATCTTGGCTTGTGACTTAAAGTTTTAATATATTATATGTAACACCCATACTAAATTTATCTAGAATAAATTTAGTATGCGTATTAAATCTAATACTGGATACATTAAAATTTTCAATAACAACAATATACACCTGAATGAATACAAGCTTGCTCATTTATACACCTAATAAAGTCCCACTAATGTACGTATATATATTTATATATACAAATACTAATGAAAATCCTAAACTGGTACATGACGAGCAGCTGCACTCCACTCAGCGTCTCCCTGAATTTCATCACGATACTCTTGTTTGCGAACCACCTGCTTACCTGAAACTAAATTAAAGGGATTGGGGTGAGACGGGCGTCTCAGTGAGTTCCACCTACCCTAAGCTTCAGGCGATCTCGGGGATCCTAGGATCGCCATCAGTCTCTACATATCTTAGCGATCAAGGGAAAACTAGGATCGCTATATGTCTCTATCATATCTTATCATATTCATATTATTCGCATCTCATTATTTAGTGATCGAGAAGGAAACTATGATCACTTCCTGATAACTGATATCTGCCTGATAATATTAAAGTATTTCACATCTCTGACTTAAAGTTTCATATCACTAACTTTACGTTTTACTATGTGCACATAAACCACATTATCTCTTCGTTGTGGCGAACGGTAATTATATTTAGACCACATTATCTCTTCGTTGTGGCAAACGGTAATTTTCTCTAGACCACATTATCTCTTCGTTGTGGCGAACGGTATACTATGAACAATTTAGTTCATAGGCTGCATTATCTCTTCGTTGCAGCAAACGGATATTATCTATAATTTACTATGAGCATGTTACTCATAGGTTGCATTATCTCTTCGTTGCAGCAAACGGATAGGAATTTTTCAATAGAAAATCAAAACATAGTTTTAAAATGATTTATTGTGAAAATCAATTCATATGATCAACACTTTCTTAACATTGATATCATATAAAATTTCATTCACATTATCACATAAATCTTGTAAAAAATTTATTCATTCTCATTACTTTGCATAACCATTAAAATCTCGTCTTTATTATTTAAAAGCATGGAGGATCATAAAACTTGGCAAACATTAACAATTGGGCAGCTACTAATCATAAATTGATTTTGATGTTAACTTTTCCTCACTTAAACATAAGCCCAAAGGGAAAATTCTAAACTAACTGGAACTCACCTTAACATGTTCTGGCTTGCTCAGCACAGCTCAATTGCCCAACGAAAGCTTATGTCAGCTCCATAAGCACTTTCTCCGAAACAACTTATTTGCAGCTTATTGCTTCTGCAAGGTCCGTTTTCGATCCAAGTCTCAACCCAGACTCCTACTAAGTTCACCAAACATATGTATTCAGTTCTGGTATCATTTGTCCGTCTAAAATTCGCGTTTCGGCTTATTCTGCAAAATTTACGTCAAAACTCGTAAGCAGTTTTCAGCAGAATTTACCAACTTCGAATGCGTTTTCCGGGTTCATTTCTAATCCGAATCACATGAAACATATATCCAAATTGAAGGGAATTAACTGTAGAATCCAAAAATAC
Source organism: Medicago ruthenica (assembly GCA_018208015.1). Taxonomy (NCBI): domain Eukaryota; kingdom Viridiplantae; phylum Streptophyta; class Magnoliopsida; order Fabales; family Fabaceae; genus Medicago; species Medicago ruthenica. Next base: position 156,538 of record WNNG01000298.1, on the reverse strand, counting down.
AACAATTACCCAATTCTGAGCCGCACAGCAACAGGTACGAGTCCAACAGTGAAACCTGCCAAAACAGCTTATACACTTAATAACTTCTGCAACATTCAAAATCCATTCCAAACAATAATCCTGGCCCAAAAATGCATCAACAGCAGACCAGTTCACACTAAATTTCCAACAACCCAAGCTTTACTCATATTGATTCCAACTTGATAAATACTCACCTTTAAGCTTCCAAAAACAGCTTGTGACTTAAAGTCTTCTGCCAAGCCTCATATCCCCATTCCAAAACTTGTTATCAATTCTGATCCTTGCCCAAGTTGCTGCTACTGATTCCAACCTTGATCCCTTTCTTCAATCCTTGCCTCTATTCATCAAAATGAACCAACATAAGCTTCAATCATGAACATGCATGCCCTCAATTCACTTCCAGCAATTGTAAAGAGAAGGAAAGGTTCTGGCCAGGAGAGAAATGGAGAGAATTAAAGCCTAATTAGGGTTTCATTTAGACCTTTGTGATGCTAAAATTCTATATTGTTGCTTGCATGTTTGTTTGGGGAAGAATTTGCGCTAAAAATTGGAGGATGGGAGCTGGCGAGAGAGAAAGAGAGGAAAGAGGAGAGGAATGTTGTTCATCTTTTTTTTTTTTGAACGTGGAAGAATGAAGGAACAAAAGGGAAACTTGTATAAATATCTCAATTGATGAAAAGACACATTTGCCCTCCCTTGACTTGTAACCCCTAACAACTCCTGTGTAATCTCTATTTCTCAGTTAATTTACAATGCGTCTGCTAAAGTATCGTGCGGGATGTTACATTATATTTAATTGTTTGGAGGCAGCAAACTGTCAGACCACTTATATCATATTCCGTATGTTATTATATTACATTAGGCTGGCGGATATGTTATCAGACATATTTTGTGAGATATGAAAACTGAAGGAAAATTCAGTTGGAATTTATTTTGGGTCTGGTTATTGAGAAAACTGTAATAGACCAACCAAGCTCTCGAATTCTTCTAAGGGAGAGGCCCAGGCTCTAGAATTTCTTGGATAGGAATTGCCTTGAAATAGTAGACTATCTCTGTCCTTAGATTATGTGTTATTTCCTAAGTTGTTGTGTTGTAAAAGAACTCATTCTCTGTTCATAGATTACAGTCTAGAGATTGTTGTAAATAAATTGTTGTTTCTATCACAAACCCTTTAAGACCTGAACAGAGAGTATTTTGATTCTTTTTCCATTACATTCTTTATATCAAATGACTTAAAACTGTGCGGCTTACTCAATGGTTATGGAGTATAGGCTATCTCCATAACACTTCCCTATTTTGAAAAGGCCATTACAAACTTGGAGTCTTGGATATACTGCTCCATTGTTTACCCAACCTCATGTTTTTGACCCTTTCCTAGTATTTGGAATTCCATTTTTTCTATTTATTGTCTTTAAGGGTTCTGTGTGTTTGACTTGCCAACATGTTACATAATTATGACGACAAACTCATTCTTGATTACTTTATTGGAATGGAGTCAACGAACATTGTGAAAAATGTAGTTCTGAATATCCTATCTATGACCGGTTCTGTCCTCTTTGTTTCTTGTGTACTTAGATTAGATTTTGATAGTTCATCCTTTATGTGTAGCTATTTAGAGGTTTTCTTGTAGTGCTTTGATAAGGTCTTCGGTATTATGGACCGAATGTCTTTTTCATAGTTCATTCAAGTAAGTGTAACAGAGATGAGGATGTTGCGTTGGATGAGTGGTAAGACTAGACGGGATAAGATTAAAAATGACACCATAAGAGAGAGTTGGGGTAGCGCCTTTAGTAGAAAAGATGGTAGATAATAGGCTTAGGTGGTTTGGGCATGTAGAGAAAAGATTTGTAGATGCTGTAATATGGAGTGTAGATCTGATGTAGGAAGACCTAGAAAAACTATTATGAAAGATTTAGAGGTTAATGGGTTGGATCTGAATATGGTTTATGATAGAACATTATGGCCTAACTTGAGCCATGTAACCGATCCCATTTAGTGGGATAAGGCATCGTGGTTGTTGTTGCATATATTTAATATGATATAAATAATTTTTTAATATCATATGTATTAGAAATTTATATAATAGATGGTTATCAAATAGTTTTTGGAACAATTTTTTTGTTTTTGACAAAGTATTTGGAACAGATTTATATAAGTGTACTTTAAACAATTATAAGTAATGAGAGGGAGGAGGCCCAACCATGGGTGCCTCCCTCTATATCCTTCCTTGACTACAATCAATCCACTAAAACCATATTATCTTAATAATATAGCTGGCTAACCAGGCTATTTGTCTAGTAAGAAAGATTAGGTATATAATTTTTTTCATTTCTTACAAACATCTAAATTATATCATATTGATAATTTTTGGGTGAAACGATTTTTGGTCAGACTATACTCATCTTTAGCCGAACTCCATATTACCAAGGTCCCTTCCCCGAAAACCGAAGGATTATATAACTAAATTGTTTTTGGAAAATATGTTAAAATATAATTATTCTATACCGATTTCACTTGCATCATTGATAGATTCTAAAAGCAATTTATGAATATATTATAAGATATTTTTAAGATATCTAAAACCCTATATCTATTATTTTATTTTTTATTTTTTTTGACAAAACCTATATCTATTTATCGGGTTAATTTTGAGCAATAGCAAGTACATATCACATAGTGAAGTTGTTTTGAGCAGCTAATATATCCAAATTAATCTTTGACATTTTCATACAGGTTATAAATTAGCCTCTATTCATTTTGACTCATATTTACTAATGTCACCTTGCAAAAAATTACCAACGCAAATATGTTTTTGGACCAAATTAGTCTCTACAATGTTTTATTTTAAAATTCAAAATTATTGACTAAACTACCCAAATTAGTCTTCACTAATTTTGGGCAAAATAAGTCCCTCTTCTAATTTCATTCCTTTCTTCTTAAGTGTGTGTTTGCTTCAAAAAAGAAAACGTGAAGAAAGAAAAAGGTGAGAGAGTACGAGAAGAGAGAAATATGCGAGAAATATAATAGATTTGATGTACTATTTGGTATAAGAAAAGGATAGAAGAAATAGAGATGAAAGAAGTGTGTTCTTACGCTATTCTTTTGTTTGGAAGAATAGAAAGTCTTTCGGACTAGACCTCAAGACTCTTCTGATTAGGTCATCACAACCCTTGTCAAATCACACCCAACGCAAAACAGGTCCACCCAATACACTCAACCTCTTCAACGCCATCTAATGATTACACGGTGGGGGCCGGTTCGGGTTGTCGTTTGTAACAACCTCTCTTATTAACTCCTTTCGAGTCCTCCCAACTTGTATAAATACGTCCTTCAACTACAACTCAAGGCACACAAACTTCTAATCTCTTATCTCGCACCATTTGCTCTCTTATTGATTTGAACGGTAAGCCAATATTATTTACTAATTAACCCAAACTAAATAAAAGTAGTCGATTTAAGATAGAACTCCTAATTCAGTGTAAAATAAAAAAAATGATAAATTGTCTCGGTAATCGGTTTTAAATAACGCAAAATCAATATCCGAACATGGGAAAAATCAAATGCAATTTATTTGTTTAGATCTAATTCTTAGCATTACCGAATAATTGCTTTGATTCTTACACCTCTACCGGCTCGTTTGAACCTTAAGATTACAATAACGTTAATTCCTTTGTACCCGACTCAAGACTTTCGTTAGTCCCCCACCGCACATGGATGTTGCATCACTTATAAAATTCGTTGTGACCATCTGTGGAAATGGGTTCTAATTGCTTATAGCTTTTGCTTCTGCTTATAGGTTTTGATTATAGCTTCTAATTGTTTATAGCTTCTGGTTTTGCTTATAGCATCTGTTTGTAGCTTTAGCTGATAGCTTTTGCTTATGGTTTCTGCTTATAGCTTGTGTTTTTCCTTTTAGCTTTCTAATTGCTTATGGCTTCTGCTTCTACTTATAGGTTTTGCTTATTGCCTCTTTTTATTTTTAGCTTTCTCATAGCTTATAGCTTCTGCTTCTACTTATAGGTTTTGCGTATAGCTTCTAATTGCTTATAGCTTTTGCTTCTGCTTATAGGTTTTGATTATAGCTTCTAATTGTATATAGCTTCTGGTTTTGCTTATAGCTTCTGTCTGTAGCTTTTGTTTATGGTTTCTGCTTATAGGTTTTGCTTATAGCTTCTGTTTTTTCTTTTAGATTTCTAATTGCTTATGGCTTCTGCTTCTACTTATAGGTTTTGCTTATAGCTTCTGTTTTTACTTTTAGCTTTCTAATAGCTTATAGCTTCTGCTTCTACTTATAGGTTTTGCTTATAGCTTCTAATTGTTTATAGCTTTTGTTTTTGCTTATAGCTTCTATTTTTTGCCTATAACGTCTGCTTTTGCTTATAGCTTCTGCTTCTGCTTATAGTTCTGATTTTGGCTTTTGATTATATCTTCTGCAATAGGTTTTGATTATAGCTTCTGCTTATAGTTTCCCCTTGTAGCGTCTAATTATTTATAGTTTCTGCTTCTGTTTGTAGGGTTTGCTTATAGCTTCTACTTCTGTTTGTAGGTTTTGCTATAGCTTCTACTGCTGTTTTTGCTTATAGTTTCTGCTTATTGGTTTTGCTTATATATAGCTTCTAATTTTGTATTGCTGCTTCTGCTAATAGATTTTGCTACTCGCATCCATGGAGGTTGACTGGTCTCAACTCCCAACGGAACTTCTGAATCGGATATCACAACGAATCTACGAAGAAGTCAATCTCATTCGATTACGATCAGTTTGTTCGACATGGCGCTCTTCCTCCATCCCCAATCATCATCACATTTTAGCCTTCAAGTTTCCACTCCTCAAATTACCAGTTCTTACTGACCCCAGTTCTTACTCCACAAGCTCTTCATTTACTTATTTTTTCATATGCAGCTAGCTTTTTCAGAAATCTGAATGTAATTGCTGCATTTTGTTTAGAGGGGGGAACTATATGATAAGTTGATGTGCTTGATTACATTTTTTTATTCTTACTTTTGCAGAGTTTAGCAGCGAACTCCTAATTACATATTTTTGTGAAAAGATGTCTTGAAAATGAGGTGAAACTTGGATTGCTGGATAAGTGTTTTGGTGGATTCTTCGAGTCTTCTCTGCAAGTAGGTTGTGATTATTCATGGTTTGTAATGTTTTTTTTGTGTTGACCACTTGCATTGTTATGGTGCTGTAAAATTGAAACTTAATTGGTCAGTTGCACATATATCTCTACTGAGTTTAATTATTGTTGATCTTTGTTTTGTTACTTTGATTTCAAGGACCTGCATTGTTACAGTGCTTTGAGGTTTAAACTCAATTTATCAGTATTGCTATTATATTATATTATAAAAGTTTCAATATATTATATTTAATTGTTTAGAGGCAGCATACATTTAGAACTCTTATTAGTATTAGGCAACAATCAGCAGTTATTATGTTTTAGGCAGACGGTTGTTGTATTGGACAGATTTTGAAAACATAAGGAAAAATCCCGAGGAATTTATTTTTGGTCTGGTTATTGATTGGAAGAGACCAAGCTCTCGAATTCTTGTAAGGGAGAGACCGAGACTCTAAAATTTCTTGGATGGGAAATGCCTTGCTACAATAGACTATCTCTTTTCTTTGTTTATGTGTTATTTGCTAATTTGTTGTGTTGTAAAAGAACCCATTCTCTGTTCTGAGACTACAGTCTAGAGATTGTTGTAGATACCGGTTTCTATCTCTAACATTCTAAGACCTGAAAAGAGAGCTATCCGATTCTTTCTCCATTACAATCATTTTATCGAATGACTTAAAACTGTGTGATTTGCTCAATGCTTATGGACTGAAGGCTATCTCCTTAACACTTCCCTAATTATAACCTTGGATGTACCAAACCTACTGTTTTTATGTTAAGAGAGATATTTCTTGGAATATAATTAACCCTCTCCCAGGGTTTGGAGTCCCATTTTCTCTATTTGTTGTTTTCAAGGGTTCTGTATAGAAAATGACTTGCCAATATGTTACATAATTATGACGACAAACTCTTTCTTGTTTGCTTTATTTAAGTTGACATTGTGAAAATTGCAGTTCTGAATAACCTATCTGTGACCGGTTCCGTCCTCTCTTTTCCTTGTTTACTTAGACTACGTTTTGATTTATTTGTAGCTACTTGGAAGTTTTTTTTGTTGTGGACCAAAGATCTTTTTCGTAGTTCTTTCATTAGAACTTAGAAGGGATTTACAAGCTGGTATTACATATCTAAAATATTGAAAAGTATTATTATACATTGATTTGTTTTGTTCAAAGTGAAATGAGGTAAATTTATTCTGAATAAGAATTAGCTATTTGCTTTAACATGCCTTTTGGCTTTTGGCATAAAGCTGAATCTGGAATTAAGTAGTACCTCCTGTGCTCTGAATTAATGTTTACGCTGATTGTGTATAACTTTTGTTTCATGTCTTTGGTTTACTTAATATTATATCTCCATATGAGGAATTGATTGAAGAATAGCAAATTGATTGATATTCATATTGTTATTGGTATTCAATTATTCGATCCATCAATTCCCACCCTTAAAAGCACAACTTTTTCATTGAATTGATTGGCATTGATATACAATAAATTGATTGAAGAATTTGCACTGCTTCATTGAAATCTGAAGCTGAGTCAAACACATACAATCCGGTCATAAATGTTCTGAGGATGATCTCTCATTGGCTTATTGTCTCGATGTTTTTTTTTTACCATAGTTACATCTTTAGTGACTATCATATTACCAAAACTACGGTAAAAAAAATCGAGTGATTGGACTCAAGTGATTAATAATTTTCGAACGAATTTTTCGAAAAAAAACTCAAGTTTGATTTTAAAATGGAACAATTATTATCAACTATACTCACTTTACCAAATGGAATTATACAAGGTAGGTGTCTATCGTAACCCACATTTTGTACGACTAGTTCATAAAAAATGAAAAATAAAATAAACCATTGCATTTTTATGTTGTGTCGTATAAAAAAAATAAAAAATTGGTTCAACAAAATCAATTTACATTTTTTTCCTAATTAGCATTCATTCATTACGGCTAAGAGTTTGATTCAATAAAATAGGTATTGCGTGCAAACCAAGTAATTGAACTTAGATGGTTAATGTGTTACACCAGAAGACGAATCTTTCAGGAGAACTTGTGTTCGATTTCTCAAAATCTCGATTGAATAATTCTTGGTCAGACTATATTTATCTTACTGCCAAACTCCTCTCCCCTAAAAATAAGAGGGTTAAAAAAATAGGTATTGCGTACAATACTACCAAACTGTTTTTTGCTTCTTTTGTATCATGAGAGTAGAGTAACACAACATAGGCTTCCAATGCAAAAAGAATAAAAGAGAATTATGTAATGTTCTTATCAACTGAGCTAAGCTCGCATGAGCGTCATTTAAACTACTTTGTTAATGTTAAATATAAAAGTGTACATGTCTGTGCATGAAGGTAGATTATAGAGAAAATAAGAAAGAAAAACACTAAATTGTGGCCATCCTTATCAACATAACGCTTAGCCTATTCATAAATGTCATCCCATTCAAACCTCTTTTCATTAAATCGTCATTTGGGGTATCTACGTACATTTTATAATCATACTCCCTCCGTTTCAAAATACATGTCCATTTTGGAGAAATTTTTTGTTTCAAAATACATGTCCATTTGATAGTTTAATGATACATTTTGTCTATTTTACCCTTGCCTACCAATTAATTGGATTCTAGATTTTTTCCACAATAATTATTTTCTACTAATAAATGTTGACCCAATTTTAAGTGGATTCACTCATGCACTCTCCCAAGAACTTGTTTAATTAATTTTGGTATTGGTATTGAGAGTAATTATGAGATGAGATAAATAAATGTAAAATGGAGAAAATCAAAGACAAGGGTATAATAGGAACTTTTGTGTCAAACTAACTTGTCCTTGGTTACTGCAATTTCTCTAAAATGAACATGTATTTTGAAACGAAGGGAGTACCTACTTGTGTTAGCTATTTATTAGTAAAATAATAATAATAAAGTTTTTGTCATTTGAATAAGATTAATTCACTTGATCCACGTTATATATATATATATATATATATATATATATATATATATATATATATATTTCTATAAAGTTTGAGTTAAAGTATTAGACAATTCATTCATAGACCTATAAGACAATTCAGTTCACAATTTTTTTTAAGACAATTATTCATCTACAAATATTCATTGGTTAATTATTTTTTTGTCGCAGTTTCCTTACCTATGAATAAAGGGAGGCCAAAGTCTTCTCTCGAAATCTTCTCAACAAACAGAAAAACTTCGACAATCTCTTCAATGTCGAAAACAACATTTTTTTTCCTTGGAATTTATAGTCAAACTTCATTAGCTACGTTTAATTGAGCATGTCGAAAAATACAGGCTAACAACCCCTTATTAATACTATCAATTTGTCTTAATACTCCCTCCGTCCCTTTTTATAGGAGTAGTTTACAAAAAAAAATTGTCCCTAAATATAAGATCATATACACATTCCTAGATGCATTGATTACTCTTTTTCCAAATATACCCCTTGTTAATACTACCAATTTGTCTTGGTATATGAAAGTTAAATTAAATATATATTTAATTAAGGGTAATATAGTAATAGTCACACATATTTGTGACAACTTTATTACTCCAACAACTTTTCTTAATACACGTGATTTTTGTAAACTACTCCTATAAAAAGGGACGGAGGGGACGGAGGGAGTATATGAAAAGTTAACATTAATTATATATTTAATTAAGGGTAATTTAATAATAGTCACACACATTTGAGACAACTTTATTACTCTAATAACTTTTTGTAATATGAGTGATTTTTGTAAACTAGTCGGGAAATACTTTATCCAAAAAGAGACGTAACATTTGGAAAAAGTGGTATCTTTGTCTGTGAGCGCTTAAGGTCATCTCCTACACAACACTCACATGATTGAACTCTTAAAATCAACCATGTCGAACAAATTGTTTTTCTCTCAGAATGTTGTTTTAGGTGTCATCAAAAGAAAATCAACAACCTCAAAATTCAACAACCATCTTTTGAACCAACACTTATCATTCCCATTTTCACTCAAATGCAAAACCACACCATCTGAATCTGAATCTGAATCAATTACACAACCATTTTCTGTATCATACCTTATAAACAATTTTGGTTTCTCAACTGAATCAGCTCTCAAAGCTTTCAACCTCAAGCAGGTTCGTTTCAATACCCTAGATAAGCCTGATTCAGTCATCACCTTCTTTGAAAATCATGGCTTTTCACACGAAAACATAAGCATCATCATCAAAAAAGCACCTTGGTTACTTTCATCACAACCCCACAATGCTATTTTACCAAAGTTACAATTTTTTCTATCCAAAGGTGCTTCTTCATCTGATATTGTTTCATTGTTAACTTCAAACCCTCAAATTTTACAAAGTAGCTTGGAGAATCGAATAATCCCTCTTTTTGAATTGTTAAATAGGTTTTTGAAAACCAACAAGGATACCATTGTTTGCTTAATTCGACATTCAGATTTTTTTATTGTTTATCCCCATCACCTTATTATGGCTAATGTCAGTCTGATGTCTGATTTTGGAGTTTCTGATTCTACCATTGCTAGATTGCTTCAGTCAAGGCCATCTATATTCGGTTCAAAGGATTTGATTAAGTCATTGGAGGAAGTTAAAGGTTTAGGGTTTGATCATTCAAGCACTACATTTGGGACTGCTTTGATAGCCAAGAAAGGTATGAGTAAAACACTTTGGGATGAGAAGGTTGACGTCTTTAAGAAATGGGGTTGGTCTGACGAAGATGTTATTCGAGTATTTAAGTTTCAGCCTAATTTGATGTTGACTTCAATTGATAAGATTAATTTGGTGATGAGTTTTTGGGTTAATCAAATGGGTTGGGATCCCTTGGCACTTACTAAATGTCCACTTATGTTTTCTTATAGTTTATCTATAAGGATCATTCCAAGGGCCTCAGTTTTGCAATTTCTTTTGATGAAAGGTTTGCGAAAAAAGAATGCGAGCTTAGTTACACCATTTACATATACTGAGAAATTGTTCTTGAGCAAGTTTGTTTTCAGCTTTGAGGAGGAGTCTGATTATCTGTTGAAGCTATATGACGAGCACACACCAAATGTGTAATGTATTGATCTTCTTCTTTTGAAATCTATCTTAGCTTATTCCTTCTTTGATTTGTAGTACTTATTCTTTCTAGGACAGGATAAGAGGTTAGTATTGTTGGCTTGTTTCATTTGCTAATTTGAACTACTGTTGGATTTGTTATCATCAGTTTTAGTTGCAATTTTGATGTATGAGTCTTGTACATGTGAAAGTTCAAATGGTGTTGCATTTGTTCACGGAATGCTTGTCTCATGATATCAGTTTTTCCTTGTTTATTTGGCCCAAGAATCCATAGTATACACAAATTTTATTGCAGCTTCTCACAGTTTCATGATTAAAACCCTGTCATTGCTGCCAAGTTTTCTTTTCCCCCATATCCGTTACTTTTGAAATGTGGTGATGGGAAATGGAAAGTGATCCCCGACGTGTCAACGAAATTCGCAGACATATGCCTTTTTAAAGGGCAGCCTTATGCGGTTGATGAAATTGGTAAGACAGTTATGGTTGGACCAGACTCAAGTGTCCATTTAGTGGCTGAATCTTTGGATATACATGCAATATATATATATATATGCTAATAAAGTTGGGGAAAATGGATGTACATGCATTTTTAAAAAAATATTTGTTTATTAACCTTTTTATAAATAGGTCAAATGTTATATTTAAAATTGTTAGTACAAATTAGGCTTTTAGACAGGCTAATAGACCAGGCCGGACTTTTAAAAAGGTCAGGCCAGACTTAAAATAAAGCCTTTAACAGGCTAATAGGCCAGACTTAGGCTTTAGTTTTTTCAACTAGGCCCAGCCTATTTAAGCAAAGCTCAGCTCGGCCCGGCCTATTCCCACCCCTATTATGAAACATTCTTTCTCATCAAAATAATGTCATCAAAACTCGATGTCACTGATGTCACGTAAACATCATTTTACTGACATAAATCATTTTAAAGACAAGACTGAACCCTAACCCCCAAATTGACTTCCTCTATCTCCGGCGCCGGCGACCCCTCTTCCGGCGGCCCTTCTCTTTGTGCGATTCATACTCCGGCGAGTTTCGTTAACTCCTTCATCGTGTAAGGTAACTCGTGTCTTTTCCTTATATTTCTGCTTCTGCGTCTGCTTATAGCATCTTCTGTTTCTGCTTATAGTTCCAATTGTTTACAACTTCTGTTTTTAGCTTTTGCTTATAGCCTTTAATTGTTTATAGCTTCTGCTTATAGGACATAGGTTTTGCTACAGTTTCTAACTGTATAGCTTTTGTTTAAAGCTTTTGCTTATAACTTTTAAATGTTTGTAGCTTTGAACTGTTTATAACTTATGCATATAGCTTTTGTTTCTGCTGATAGCTTCTGCTTATATGTTCTGCTTATAGCCTCTAATTGTTTATAGCTTCTTTTTTTGCTTATAGCTTCTAATTGTTTATAATTTATGCTTATAGCTTCTGCTATTAGCATCCATGGCGGCGGTCGACTGGTCTAAACTCCCAAAGGATCTTCTCAATCTGATACCACAACGAATCTACGACGAAGTCGATCTCATTCGATTTCGATCAATTTGTTCAACATGGCGCTCTTCCTCCGTCCCCAATCATCATCATCAAGATCACATTTTACCCTTCAAGTTCCCACTCCTCACATTTCCATTCCTCTCTGACCCCAATGACATTGATACCATCAACAGCAACAACAACACTTCATTCTGTTGCCTCTCCAAACAAAATCTCTTGGTTGATAAGAGTTGGCCAAAACACGCATGGCCGAACCCAATATCTCCACCCAATCATCCGAAATTGCTCTTTTGTTTTCCGTTCTGTGCTCGATTACAACAAATTATCCGTTACCCATTTGGGAAGCACCTTCTTCATCATGGACTTCGACTTCAAACACAACCGTCAACTCTTCAACCGTCACGACTACATGTACCCTAAAAAGGTCGTTGCTGTTACGTGCCATGGAAAAAAACCTCTTGTTGTTGGCACATTAGCCCCTCCTCCACATCCGTTACTTTTGAAATGCGGCGATGAGAATTGGAAGGTGATCCCTGACAACATGTCAATGAAATTTGGAGACATATGTGTTTTTAAAGGGCGGCCTTACGCGGTTGACAAAATTGGTAAGATGATTATGATTGGATCATATTCAAGTGTCCAGTTAGTGGCTGAACCTTTGGTTGGTGATGGGAAAAGGAAATTCCTAGTGGAGAGCGAGGGTGATTTGTTGTTAGCGGACGTTTATGATTGTCTTTGTATTGATCTTAATGATCCTGTAATGATTGATTTGTTTAAGCTTAATGAGAAGGAGAAGAAGCGGGTGAAGTTAACGAGTTTAGGGGATAAGGTTTTGTTCTTGGGGTTGGGGTTGGTATGTTCATTTTCTGTTTCTGCTTCTGATTTGTGTGTTTCCAAAGGGAATTGTGTCGTCTTTGTTGATGATATCTTCGAATCGATAGCATCTAAATGTGAGTTATATGTTTTGGACTTGGATCAAGGCCAGCTTTCGTTTTTGTACGATCATCCAGAATATTCCAACTTGTTCTGGTTACCTCAAACGTGGATCCGAGCTCGTTACCAAGTATGTTATCTTGCATTGAAAGGTTTATAATGTGATTGTGATATAGCTTTATTGTGCTTAACTTAGTTGTTAGACTGGAATAAACTTTTCAACTAGTGCTGATAGAAAAAAGAAAAATTGAAATGTTATGAATTGACTCTGTTTATAAACTTGTACTATTTCTAAACTAGATGTAACAATGTTGATGAGCTTGATTGTCTTCTTTTATTATTACTTTTGCAGACTACATGCTCGGCACCAAGCTCTTAATTACATATTTATGTGAAAAGATGGCTTGAAAATGAGGTGCAACTCGGGTTGCCGGATAAGCGTTTTAGTGGATTCTTGAAGTCTTATATGTAAGCAAGTTGTGATTATTCATGGTTTGTTTTGTTTTTCTGATTTTGCCCACTTGCATTATTATGGTGCTTAAATGTCTGAACTTAATTTGTCAGTTACACATATATCTCAACTAAGTTTATGTTTATGTATGGTCAACCTTTGTTTTGATACTTTGATTGTGATCACCTGCATTGTCATGGTGCTGTGAAGTTAAAACTCAAATGGTCAATTATAGGGGTGGCAAAATGGATGGATTGGATGGATATGGATTTTGGATCCTAATGGATGAATCAAAAAAGTCCATTAGTCCATTACAATCCACTATTTTGTTTTGTTAAAAAAAACCATCCAATCCATCCATTAAGAATAATGTCCATCCAATCCATCCATTACTAGATTTTAATGGATGGATTATCCATCCGATCCATATATTTTTAAATTATTTTTGTTAAATTATTTTTTTTATTCTTAAAATAATTAACATAATTTTTTTTAAAAAAAATTCTGAACAATTTTTTAATAAAAATGATCCATTGGATAAAAAATAAACAATAAAAAATGATCCATTGGATCTTTAAAATAAATTGGATGGATTGGATACATCCATATTTTTTAATGGATGGATTGAGTCCAATCCATATTAAAAAAAAATTGTTTGACGGATGGATCGGATAGATTTTATAGTGGATGGATTGGATGGATATGGATTTGATGGATCCAATTGCCACCCCTAGTCAATTACACTTATATCTCAACAAGTTTATTTAAAGTTGATCTTGGCTTGTGACTTAAAAGTTTTAATTGTTTGGAGGCAGCAAACTGTCAGACCACTTATATCATATTCCGTATGTTATTATATTACATTAGGCTGGCGGATATGTTATCAGACATATTTTGTAAGATATGAAAACTGAAGGAAAATTCAGTTGGAATTTATTTTGGGTCTGGTTATTGAGAAAACTTTAAGAGACCAACCAAGCTCTCGATTTCTTCTAAGGGAGAGGCCCAGGCTCTAGAATTTCTTGGATAGGAATTGCCTTGAAATAGTCGACTATCTCTGTCCTTAGATTATGTGTTATTTCCTAAGTTGTTGTGTTGTAAAAGAACTCATTCTCTGTTCATAGATTACAGTCTAGAGATTGTTGTAAATAAATTGTTGTTTCTATCACAAACCCTTTAAGACCTGAACAGAGAGTATTTTGATTCTTTTTCCATTACATTCTTTGTATCAAATGACTTAAAACCTCTGTTGTCAATAGCGGCCGCTACCGGCGCTATCGCGGCGCGGAGCGGCCAAAAATGACAAAACGCTACGAAGCGCTACAAGGCGGAGCGTTTGGAGAAAGCGGGTGAAGCGGCCGATATTTGGTGGAGCGGGGTGGCCAAAATCGGGTCAAAGCGGACGCTATCTGGGTCAAACTTTTTTCAGGGTCAAAATCGTACAATCAAGCAGCTGGATCTGAGTTTACGCGGGTCAAATTGTACCCTTCATCCTTTTTCACGGTCAAGAGAAGAAGAATGAGAAGAAATGAAAGAAGAATGAGAAGAAATGAAAGAAATCTTTGATTGTACCGTGAAAAAACTGAGAAGTGAATGAAAGAAGGAGATTGTTTGTTTATGCGGCGGCTCCATGCACAAAATTAGGTCTAAGGTTTATTTGTTAGTGAAGACTTATGTGGGCTGGCCAAATTTAAACCCGAGAGTATAATGGGCTTAAAAAAGATGTTTTGTTTTATTACTTTCACTGCACGGCCACTTTCTTTTATTTTAGAAAAAACCAAAGTAGTTTTTTTTATATAAATAAAAAAACAATAGTAACATATTTAAATAAAAATAGTATTTATTAATAATAGATCAATAATGGTTATAAAAAATAAAAGACCACTACTTGAGTAATAAAATAATAGTAGTAATATAAGGTATTTTAGTATTTTTCATGAATTTTGTAATGTTTAAGGTATTTTTAATAGCATGGTATTTTAGCATTAAATTTATTTGTGGCCGCACCGCCGAAATAGCGCCCGCTACGCGCCCCGCTACCGCGCCGCGCCGCATTTCCGCATCGACAACAGAGCTTAAAACTGTGCGGCTTACTCAATGGTTATGGAGTATAGGCTATCTCCTTAACACTTCCCTATTTTGAAAAGGCCATTAAAAACTTGGAGTCTTGGATATACTGCTCCATTGTTTACCCAACCTCATGTTTTTGACCCTTTCCTAGTATTTGGAATTCCATTTTTTCTTTTTGTTGTCTTTAAGGGTTCTGTGTGTTTGACTTGCCAACATGTTACATAATTATGACGACAAACTCATTCTTGATTGCTTTATTGGAATGGAGTCAACGAACATTGTGAAAAATGCAGTTCTGAATATCCTATCTATGACCGGTTCTGTCCTCTTTTTTTCTTGTGTACTTAGATTAGATTTTGATAGTTCGTCCTTTATGTGTAGCTATTTAGAGGTTTTCTTGTAGTGCTTCGATAAGGTCTTCGGTATTATGGACCGAATGTCTTTTTCATAGTTCAATCAAGTAAGTGTAACAGAGATGAGGATGTTGCGTTGGATGAGTGGTAAGACTAGACGGGATAGGATTAAAAATGACACCATAAGAGAGAGTTGGGGTAGCGCCTTTAGTAGAAAAGATGGTAGAAAATAGGCTTAGGTGGTTTGGGCATGTAGAGAAAAGATTTGTAGATGCTATAATATGGAGAGTAGATCTGATGTAGGAAGACCTAGAAAAACTATTATGAAAGATTTAGAGGTTAATGGGTTGGATTTAAATATGGTTTATGATAGAACATTATGGCCTAACTTGAGCCATGTAACCGACCCCACTTAGTGGGATAAGGCATCGTGGTTGTTGTTGCATATATTTAATATGATATAAATAATTTTTTAATATCATATGTATTAGAAATTTAAATAATATATGGTTATAAAATAGTATTTGAAACAATTTTTTTGTTTTTGACAAAGTATTTGGAACAGATTTATATAAGTGTACTTTAAACAATTATAAGTAATGAGAGGGAGGAGGCCCAACCATGGGTGCCTCCCTCTATATCCTTCCTTGACTACAATTAATCCATTAAAACCATTTTATCTTAATAATATAGCTAGCTAACCAGGCTATTTGTCTAGTAAGAAAGATTAGGTATATAATTTTTTTCATTTCTTACAGACATCTAAATTATATCATATTGATAATTTTTGGGTGAAACGATTTTTGGTCAGACTATACTCATCTTTAGCCGAACTCCATATTACCAAGGTCCCTTCCCCGAAAACCGAAGGATTATATAACTAAATTGTTTTTGGAAAATATGTTAAAATATAATTATTCTATACTGATTTCACTTGCATCATGGATAGATTCTAAATGCAATTTATGAATATATTATAAGATATTTTTAAGATATCTAAAACCCTATATCTATTATTTTTTTTTGACAAACCCTATATCTATTATTTTTTTTGACAAACCCTATATCTATTTATCGGGTTAATTTTGAGCAATAGCAAGTACATATCACATAGTGAAATCACAGTTTTGCGAGAAATATAATAGAAAAAGGTGAGAGAGTACGAGAAGAGAGAAATATGCGAGAAATATAATAGATTTGATGTACTATTTGGTATAAGAAAAGGATAGAAGAAATAGAGATGAAAGAAGTGTGTTATTACACTGTTCTTTTGTTTGGTTGAATAGCAAGTCTTTCGGACTAGACCTCAAGACTCTTCATATTAGGTCATCACAACCCTTGTCAAATCACACCCAACACAAAACAGGTCCACCCAATACACTCAACCTCTTCAATGCCATCTAATGATTACACGGCGGGGGCCGGTTCCGGATGTCGTTTGTAACAACCTCTCTTATTAACTCCTTTCGAGTCCTCCCAACTTGTATAAATACGTCCTTCAACTACAACTCAAGGTACACAAACTTCTAATCTCTTATCTCGCACCATTTGCTCTCTTATTGATTTGAACGGTAAGCCAATATTATTTACTAATTAACCCAAACTAAATAAAAGTAGTCGATTTAAGATAGAACTCCTAATTCAGTGTAAAATAAAAAAAAATAAGAAATTGTCTCGGTAATCGGTTTTAAATGACGCAAAATCAATATCTGAACATGGGAAAAATCAAATGCAATTAATTTGTTTAGATCTAATTCTTAGCATTATCGAATAATTGCTTTGATACTTACACCTCTACCGGCTCGTTTGAACCTTAAGATTACAATAACGTTAATTTCTTTGTACCCGACTCAGGACTTTCATTAAGTCCCACCGCACATGGATGTTGCATCACTTGTAAAATTCGTTGTGACCATCTGTGGAAATGGGTTCTAATTGCTTATAGCTTTTACTTCTGCTTATAGGTTTTGATTATAGCTTCTAATTGTTTATAGCTTCTGGTTTTGCTTATAGCTTCTGTTTGTAGCTTTAACTGATAGCTTTTGCTTATGGTTTCTGCTTATAGGTTTTGCTTATAGCTTGTGTTTTTCCTTTTAGCTTTCTAATTGCTTATGGCTTCTGCTTCTACTTATAGGTTTTGCTTATTGCCCCTGTTTTTATTTTTAGCTTTCTCATAGCTTTTAGCTTCTGCTTCTACTTATAGGTTTTGCTTATAGCTTCTAATTGCTTATAGCTTTTGCTTCTGCTTATAGGTTTTGATTATAGCTTCTAATTGTTTATAGCTTCTGGTTTTGCTTATAGCTTCTGTCTGTAGCTTTTGTTTATGGTTTCTGCTTATAGGTTTTGCTTATAGCTTCTGTTTTTACTTTTAGCTTTCTAATAGCTTATAGCGTCTGCTTCTACTTATAGGTTTTGCTTATAGCTTCTAATTGTTTATAGCTTTTGTTTTTGCTTATAGCTTCTGTTTTTTGCCCATAACGTCTGCTTTTGCTTATAGCTTCTGCTTCTGCTTATAGTTCTGTTTTTGGCTTTTGCTTATATCTTCTGCAATAGGTTTTGCTTATAGCTTCTGCTTATAGTTTCCCCTTGTAGCGTCTAATTATTTATAGTTTCTGCTTCTGTTTGTAGGGTTTGCTTATAGCTTCTACTTCTGTTTGTAGGTTTTGCTATAGATTCTGCTTCTGTTTTTGCTTATAGTTTCTGCTTATTGGTTTTGCTTATATATAGATTCTAATTTTTTATTGCTGCTTCTGCTAATAGATTTTGCTACTCGCATCCATGGAGGTTGACTGGTCTAAACTCCCAATGGAACTTCTGAATCGGATATCACAACGAATCTACGACGAAGTCGATCTCATTCGATTTCGATCAGTTTGTTCGACATGGCGCTCTTCCTCCATCCCCAATCATCATCACATTTTACCCTTCAAGTTTCCACTCCTCAAATTACCAGTTCTTACTGACCCCAACGACATTGATACCATCAACAACACCACATCATTTTGGTACCTCTCCAAACAAAATATATTCCTCATCAAACCGCCACAAGAAGAAGAACAAACCCTAACCCTACGCCCTTGGTTGATAAGTACTAGGCAAAACTCGCGTGGCCAAACCAAATACTTTCACCCACTCCCCCAATATTGGACGTTTAATTGCGGTTTTGTGCTCGATTACAACAAATTACCCGAACTCCATTTAGGAAGCGCCTACTTCGTCTTGGACTATGAGTCAGTGACTTAACAGTAAACAAGCAACTCTGCAGTGGTGATTACATGTACCCTAAAAAGGTCGTTGCTGCTACGTGCCATGGAAAAAAGCCTCTCATTGTTGGCGTGTTAGCCTTTCCCCCATATTCGTTACTTTTGAAATTCGGAGATGAGAACAACTGGAAGTTGATCCCCGACATGTCAGCGAATTTCGGAGACATATGCCTTTTTAAAGGGCAGCCTTACACAGTTGACAAAATTGGTAAGGCGATTATGGTTGGACCGGACTCGAGTGTCCAGTTAGTGGCTGAGCCTTTGGTTGGTGGTGGGAACGCGAAATTCTTAGTGGAGAGTGAGCTGGATTTGTTGTTAGCAGATGTTTAATCCTGATCTGAATGATCCTGTAAGGATTGATTTGTTTAAGCTTAATGAGAAGGAGAAGAAGTGGGTGAAGTTAACGAGTTTAGGGGATAGGGTTTTGTTCTTGGGGTTGGGGTCGGTGTGTTCGTTTTCTGCTTCTGCTTTGGACTTGGGTGTTGCCAAAGGGAATTGTGTCATCTTTGTTGGTAATATCTTCCCATCAATTAAAAGTTACCAGAAATATGTTTTGGACTTGGATCAAGGTCGGCTTTCGCTTTTGTCAGATTATCCTGAATATTCCATCTTGTTCTGGCCACCTCTAAGGTGGTTGCATGCTCGTTACCAAGTATGTTATCTTGCATCAAAAGGTTTCTAATGTGATTGTGATATAGCTTTATTATTATTAATTTAGTTGTTGGACTGAATTACACTTTTCAACTAGTACTTATAGAAAAGGAAAAATTGAAATGTTATTAAATTGACTACGGGTTTTTCTAACTACTATGTTCTTTGTATGTAAGTATCTGCACTTCTAATATTCCACAAGCTCTTCATTTACTTATTTTTTTTTCATATGCAGCTAGCTTTTTCAGAAATCTGAATGTAATTACTGCATTTTGTTTTGAGAGGGGGGAACTATATGATAAGTTGATGTGCTTGATTATATTTTATGGTTACTTTTGCAGAATTTAGCAGCAAACTCCTAACTACGTATTGATGTGAAAAGATGTGTTGAAAATGAGGTGAAACTTCAGTTGCTGGATAAGCGTTTTGGTGGATTCTTCAAGTCTTCTCTGCATGCAATTTGTGATTATTCATGGTTTGTTATGTTTTTTTATGGTGACCACTTGCATTGTTATGGTGTTGTAAAATTGAAACTTAATTGGCCAGTTACACATATCTCTACCGAGTTTACTTATGGTTGATCTTTGTTTTGTTACTTTGATTGCAAGGACTTGCATTGTTATAGTGCTTTGAAGTTTAAACTCTATTGATTAGTTAAACTTATATTTCAACTAAGTTTACTTAAGGTTGATCTTGGCTTATGATTTAAAAGTTTCAATATATTATATTTAATTGTTTAGAGGCAGCAAACTGTTAGAGCTCTTATTTGTATTGCTATTATATTATATTAGGCAACAACCAGCAGTTATTATGTTGTATTAGACAGATTTTGAAAACGTAAGGAAAAATCCCGAGGAATTTATTTTAGGTCTGGTTATTGATTGGGAGAGACCAAGCTCTCGTATTCTTGTAAGCGAGAGACCAAGACTCTAAAATTTCTTGGATGGGAAATGCCTTGCTACAATAGACTATCTCTTTTCTTTGTTTATGTGTTATTTGCTAATTTGTTGTGTTGTAAAAGAACCCATTCTCTGTTCTGTAGACTACAGTCTAGAGATTGTTATAGATACCGGTTTCTATCTCAAACATTCTAAGACCTGAAAAGAGAGCTATCCAATTCTTTCTCCATTACAATCATTTTAACGAATGACTTAAAACTGTGTGATTTGCTCAACCTCAATGCTTATGGACTGAAGGCTGTCTCCTTAACAATCATTCTAAGATGATGACTGTTTTTATTTAAGAGAGATACTTCTTGGAATATAATTAACCCTCTCCTAGTATTTGGAGTCCCATTTTCTCTATTTGTTGTTTTCAAGGGTTATGTATAGAAAATGACTTGCCAATATGTTACATAATTATGACGACAAACTCTTTCTTGTTTGCTTTAATTAAGTTGACATTGTGAAAATTGCAGTTTTGAATAACTTATATGTGACTGGTTCCGTCCTCTCTGTTTCTTGTTTACTTAGATTACGTTTTGATTTATTTGTAGCTATTTGAAAGTTTTTTTCGTTGTGGACCAAAGATCTTTTTCATAGTTCTTTCATTAGAACTTAGAAGGGATTTACAAGCTGGTATTACACATCTAAAATATTGAAAAGTATTAGACATTGATTTGTTTTGTTCCAAGTGAAATTCACATGCTTTTTGGCATAAAGCTGAATCTGGAATTGAAGTGTTTCCTTTTTAACTTGATGATTCTGCAAATGTGGAATTGTCTTGCAATGATTATTTGTCACCAAATGTAAGCTTCTAAATAATGATAAGAAATTATCATCTAAAGCACTAAAACTTTTTTCAGAAGTACTACTATTTAATCCTTTGTTATTGTTCTCCTGATGAACTCTAGTATTTGGTTCATAGTCATGAGTTTAGTTTCCCTCACAGCATATTGTTTCCCATTGTTCACTACTGTGTATTCATATGGGGAATTGATTGAAGAATAGAAAATTGATTGATATTCATATTGTTATTGGTATTCAGTTATTCGATTCATCAATTTCCACCCTTAAAAGCACAACTTTTTCATTGATTTGAATGGCATTGATATACTATAAATTGATTGAAGAATTTGCACTGCTTCATTGAAATCTGAAGCTGAGTCAAACACATACAATCCAGTCATCATCTTATGGTTTGGTTTTGTTCACGCTCAAACATTAACATCTAGAGCCCTCTCTTCTTTGTCTCGCATTTGGCGAGTTAGCCTCCGTCTTGCTCTTGACGAGTTTCTTATTTATCGTGGTTGGATGAAGAGTGCCGCCGTACTAAAGTAAAAGTATTGTAGCCCTTGTCTTTAACCATTATTTTTGAATTGTGACGATCTTTGCTTATTAGTTTTGAGCAGGGGTGAATCCCCCGAGCCATATTGTACTTGAGGCGGCGCCTCATATTTTATAGGATTCGACAACTTTACTAAAGTCCTCAAAGTGACGATTTGAACTTTATCTCCAAACTTGATTTTAATTTCATAAACTAGTAACTAACCCGTGCATCCGCACGGGTGCCGGTTGGGCGTGATGATTTAAATAGTCACTGTTTGATTAAATGATAAGTAAATATTAAAAATTGAATGGTATATTGAAGGAAAAAAGTGTGAAGAAAAAATATTTTTGTTATTATTGGTTTACATTGTATGTTTAGAAATGCGATAGTTACGGTTAATGTTAATGGATCAAATTTTGTGATAATATTTTTGTAATGTAATATATTTTAAAAAGCAGTTAATTTTTGTATGGGTGTATGTAAATATTTTGTGTAGGGAGGATAAAATATTGAAAAAAAAATGTTTAAATAAGAATAAATATAGAAAGAAATAAACTGTGGAAGTAAGATAAATAAAGAGTGTATGTTAAGTACCAGAAATTTTTCTGTTTCAGAAGAGGAGTTAAAAGTAATTTTAAAATATTTTGGGTCTTGAATTGTCATGTGGTATGAGTGATTTGAAGGGAGTATGGTCAAAGTATTTGATTGTTGGTAGTAGATATTAAAAAAAAACATTGTTTACAAAAGTTAATAGCAGTAATCTGTTGCCGGTGATTTCAAAAACTTCTCTAATGGGTTTACAGGAAGCGTAATTGTGAACATGAATTTGGATTGGAATTGGTATTAAATGAATAGGAATCGTAATTGGCAAATTGAATTTGGATTGAATTTGGATTGGCAAATTGAAGCGGACGCACGGGTATAGTAAGAAATTTTTATTTAAAAAAAACAATAACATGTTGATAAAATTTGTTATATATGTTAATATAAAGTTTGAAAGAAAAAATAATATATAATAATGAATAATGTTTGAATGTTTTTGTCAGAATGATTTAAACAGTAAATACTTGATTATATGATATATATTAAAATATGAATTGGACCGAGGATGAATCTTTACGGGTACCCGTTGGTCGGGATGATTTAATGCAGTTAAAAATTTGATAAATAAATCTGTGTTTAGTTTAGATTTAAAAAAGAACAATAATTATAGTTATAAAGAAAAATAAAATAACTAAAAAAAGAAAAAACTGATATAAACAAATTATAAAATTGGAACTAATGTGGAATACATGTTTATTAAATTGAGAAAATGTATGTATTAAGCAATAATGTGGGGGTAAATCAGTAGAAAAGAGTTTGGTTAGATATGAGGTGGATAAGCCCACATAAAAGTATATTGTGGTCCCTCCGCATGGGTACCGTTGATGTGAATGATTTATATAATTTCAGAATTTTTTATACGATAGTTTAAACAATAATAATATCAACTTATATAATTGTTGTCCTAAAAAAATATCGACTTATATGATTTTTAGAATATGTTTGCCAACTTGTCATGTGTATAATAACAACTTGTCTTGTGCATGATAGTTCTACTCAACTTCTCTTGTGCATTTTATCATTGACAACTTGTCTTGTGCGTGATAGTTCTATTTAACCAATGCCAACTTCTCTTATGCATTTTAGTTGTTTCCAAAGTTTCAGTCAATGTCCACTTATCTAGTGCATTTCATTTTATGAGTGTTCAATATCATTGTAGAATTAAAGTGAGGTGATATTCTAAATAGTAGATAAAGATAAACATAAACATAAAGATAAAGGGTCCAATGCCTACTTTTTTTAGAAATAAAGATAAAATACACATAAAGATTACTCGTTAAATTACTGATTTTAACATTTTAGGGTGATAACTTTTCCCGTGTATAATAATAATTTTATCATATGTATTAGCGATAAGTTCTTACATGTATAAAAATTATTTTAAAATTTATATATAATAATTTTTTATAATATGTATCAACGATGACTTGTCCCGTGTATAATAATTATTTTTAAAATTATATAAATAACAACATGACCCATGTGTTATAATTATTACAAATGTTGTATCAAAGATAACATGTCCCATGTACCATAATAGTTTAGTCAGTGACAACTTATCCCGTGCATTGAGTTGATTTTGAAATTTTATCACTGAAAATTTTTCAAGTGCATTATAAGTTAATTTAATCAATGTCAACTTTTTTGTGCATTTTATTCATGACAACTTATCGCGTGCATGATTGTTCTATTTAATCAATGCAGCTTCTCTCATGCACTTTAGTAATTTCGGAAACTTTAGTATATACCCACTTATCACACGCATTTTAGTTGATGAGGATTCAATATCATTGTAGAATTGAAGTGAGGTGGTGTTCTAAATAGTATAAACGTTTTGGAATGAACAATTTTTTTTATAAATAACAACGTGTTCCGTGTATCAAAGTTACTCCATCCGTTTCAAAATAAATGTCCATTTTAGAGAAATTGCAGTAACCAAGGAGAAGCTAGTTTGACACAAAAATTCCTATTATACCTTTGTCTTTGATTTCCTCCATTTTACATTTATTTACCCCATCTCATAATTACTCTCAATACCAATACCAAAATTAATTAAACAAATTAGTCCATCATTTAAACACCCTTGGTCATTCCTTGGGAGAGTCCAGTAGTCATTTCTTGGGAGAGTGCATGAGTAAATCCACTTAAAATTGGGTCAACATTTATTAGTAGAAAATAATTATTGTGGAGAAAATCTAAAATCCAATTAATTGATAGGCAAGGGTAAAATAGACAAAATGTATCCTTAAACTATCAAACGGACATGTATTTTGAAACAAAAAATTTCTCCAAAATGGACATGTATTTTGAAACGGAGGGAGTAGTTTAGTAAGTGACAACCTATCCCGTGCATTTGAGTTAATTCTGAAATTTTAGTCAATGTCCACTTCTCCCATGCATTTTAGTTATCTACGAAATTTCAGTTAATGTCCACTTCTCCCGTGCATTTTAGATATCTACGAAATTTCAGTTAATGTCCACTTATCTCATACATTTTAGTTGATAAGGGTTCAATATCATTGTAGAGTTGAAGCGAGGTGATATTCTAAATAATATAAACGTTTTAGCAGGAACAATTTTTTCTAAATGACAGTTTATCCTGTAAGTCAAGTATAGTTTAGTCCGTGACAACTTATACCACACATTTGATTTGATTCTAAAATTTTAGTCAACACCAACTTCTCCCATGCATTTTAGTTATTTACATAATTTTAGTCAATGTTCATTTATCTTGTGCTTTTTAGTTTTGAGGATTCAATATAATCGTAGAATTGAAAGGAGATGATATTCTGAATAGTATAAATATTTTAGCAGGAACAATTTTTATAAACGACAACTTGTCCCGTGCATCAAAGTTAGTTTATTCAGTGACAACTGATCTCGTGCATTTGAGTTAATTCTGAAATTTTATTACTGAAAACTTGTGAAGTGCATGATAGTTTTATTTAATCAATGTTAACTTCTCTTGTGCATTTTATCAATGACAATTTATCTTGTGCATGATAGTTATATTTAACCGATGTCAACTTCTCCTATGCATTTTAGTTGTTTCCAAAGTTTTAGTCAATGTCCACTTATCACGTGCATTTTAGTTTATGAGTGTTCAATATTATTGTAGAATTAAAGTGATGTGATATTCTAAATAGTAGATAAATGTAAAGATAAACATAAAGATAAAGGGTTCAATGCCCACTTTTTTGAGAAATAATGATAAACATAAAGATTGCTCGTTAATTTACTGATTTTAACTTTTTAGGGTGATAACTTTTCCCGTGTATAATAATAATTTTATCATACGTATTAGCGATGACTTGTTACATGTATAAAATTTATTTTAAAATTTATATATAATAATATTTTATAATAGGCATCAACGATGACTTGTCCCGTGAATAATAATTATTTTTAAATTTATATAAATAACAACATGGCCCGTGTATTATTATTATTATAAATTTTGTATCAAAGATAACATGTCCCATGTACCATAATAGTTTAGTCAGTGACAACTTATCCCGTGCATTTGAGTTAATTCTGAAATTTTGTTAACGAAAACTTGTGAAGTGCATGGTAGTTTTATTTAATCAATGTTAACTTCTTTTGTGCATTTTATCAATGACAATTTGTCTCGTGCATGATAGTTCTATTTAACCAATGTAAATTTTTCATATGCATTTTAGTTGTTTCCAAAGTTTTAGTCAATGTCCACTTATCCTGTGCATTTTAGTTTATGAGTGTTCAATATAATTGTAGAATTAAAGTGAGGTGATATTCTAAATAGTAGATAAAAAGTAAGATAAACATAATAAAGAGTTCGATGCCCACTTTTTTGAGAAATAAAGTAAAGACAAACATAAAGATTGCTCGTTAAATTACTGATTTTAACTTATCAGGGGCGATAACTTTTCTCGTGTATAATAATAATATTATCATATGTATTAGCGATGACTTGTTACATGCATAAAAATTATATTAAAATTTATATATAATAATATTTTATATTACTTATCAACGACGTCTTATCCCGTGCATTTGAGTTAATTCAGAAATTTTATTAATGAAAACTTATGAAGTGCATGATATTTTAGATTTATTGAATAATTAATATACTAAGTCTATATTTATCACCAAATACTATAGTTGGTCGATGAATTTACAAACTTTAACTTATTCCTTTCTTATATTGTGTAGACTTTTTTATATTGTATGAAATTTTAGCAACGACAATTTTTCAAGTGTATAACAATCATCAAGTTATATGACTTTAGAATATGTTTGCCAACTTGTCATGTGTATAATAATTATTTTAAAAATTTATCAATGGCAACATGTCCCGTGTATCCTTCAAAAAAAAAATCATGTGTATAATTCTTATTTTTAACTTTTTATGAGTGATAACTTGTCTCATGTATAATAATAATTTTATAATATGTATTAGTGATGATTTGTCGCATGTATAATAATTATTTTAAAATTTATATATAATATGTATCAGCAATTACTTGTCTCGTGTATAATAATTATTTTAAAATTTATATCAATGACAACATGTCACGTTTATAGTAACTTGTCATATGCATAATAATTATTTTAAAAGTTGTATTAGTGACGTCGTCCTATGTATAATAATATTTTTTAAGTTTTTAGCAATAATAATTTTTCAAGTGTATAATAATCATTTTAAAAAATTTATCAATGAGAACTTGTCATGTCCATAATAATCATTTTAAAACTTTATCAATGACAACATGTCCCGTGTATAATTATTATTTTTAACTTTTTAGCATTAACAACTTATCTCTTTCTTATGTTGTGTATATTTTGTTATATTGTATAGATTTTTAGCAACAACAATTTTTCATGTGTATAATAGTTATCGACTTATGCAATTTTAGAATATGTTTGTGAAGTTGTCATGTGTATAATAATCATTTTAAAAATTTATCAGTGACAACATGTCCCGTGTATAATTATTAGTTTTAACTTTTTAACAGTGACAAATTATCCCTTTCTTATATTATAGACTTTTTTACAGTGTGTAGGTTTTTAGCAACGACAATTTTTCAAGTGTGTAATAATTATCGACTTATATAATGTTAAAATATGTTTGCCAACTTGTTGTGTTTATAATAATTATTTTAAAATTTATATAGAATCTGTATCAGCAACAACTTGTCTCATGTACAATAGTTATTTTAAAATTTATTTTCTTAAAGAAATTATTTTAAATTGTTTGTTTGAGAGATTATTTCAAAATTTATATCAATGACAACATGACCCGTGTATTATAATTATTTTTAATTATTTATCAATGATAACTCGTCACGTTTATAGTAATTGTTTTTAACTTTTTAGCAATGACAACTTGTAATGTGCATAATAATTATTTTAAAAGTTGTTTTAGTGACGACTCGTCCCGTGTATAATAATATTTTTTAAGTTTTCAGCAGCAATAATTTTTAGTTGTTTTATCCTTAATTTTAAAAGTTGTTTTATCCTTAATTTTTTTATATTGTATAGATTTTTAGCAACCACAATTTTTCAAGTGTATAATAATTATCGACTTATACAGTTTCAGAATATGTTTGCCAACTTGTCGTGTGTATAATAATCATTTTGTAAATTTATCAGTGGCAATATCTCCCGTGCATAATTCTTATTTTTAACTTTTTAGGGTTGATAGCTTGACTCGCGTATAATAACAATTTTATAATATGTATTAGTGAAGATTTGTGACGTGTATAATAATTATTTTAAAATTTATATATAATATGTATCAGCGACGACTTGTCTCGTGTACAATAATTATTTTAAAATTAATGTTTTTTAAGGAAATAATTTTAAAAATTATTTTTTTGAGAGATTATTTTAACATTTATCAATGACAACTTGTCATGTGTATAATAATCATTTTAAAACTTTATCAGTGACAACCTATGTATAATTATTATTTTTAACTTTTTAGCGGTGTCAAGTTGTCCCTTTCTTATGTTGTGTTGACTTTTTTCATATTGTATAGATTTATAGCAACGACAATTTTTCAAATGTATAATGACTATCAACTTATACAATTTTAGATTATGTTTGTCAACTTATCATGTGTATAATAATCATTTTAAAAGAGGACTTTTACATTGAAGAATATGATTATTGGACCCCTAAAAAATATGATTAAAGATAATAAAGAATAAATATCATTCTTCAAAACAAAATTTTTGTTGAAAAAAATATGAGGATAATTTCCATAATTTTTTTTTTTATGTTTACACTAAATGATTTGCTATCACACACATGGAAATGACATTTAATACTCCCAACGTTAGTTAACTACCATTCACTCAAAAAGAGAAAATTAAGCATCAAACCGTAGTTAACTACTGTTAGGGGTATTGAATGTTATTTTCATGTGTGTGATAGCAAATAATTTAGTCTAAAAAGCAATTTCAGAATAAAGAAAAGAGAGGATAATTGTCACTATTAGGCCCAAACTGTGTAAAAAAAGCCTAGTACATTTTTTAAAAAAGCCCAATAGATAACTTTCCATAACAAACCCTAAAATCCCTAATGTGTTTTCCGCACGGGTACCCGTTGGTGTCGGTGATTTATTTTAGTTTCATATATTATATATATATATATATATATATATATATATATAAGTTGTAAAAAATAAATATTAATTCAATGAATATCAACATCAATGACAACTTGCCACATAGATAATAATTATTTTTAAATATGTATCAGCGATAACTTGTAATATGTATAATATTTGTTTTCAATTTTATATTAGCGATAATTTGTACCATGTATAAAAATTATTGTTGGATTTTTACAAATGGCAACACATCCCGTGTATAATAATTACTTTAAAATTTGAATCAGCAACAACTTGCCTCGTGTTTAAAAGTATATTTTCTAATTTTTATCAGGAACAACTTGTCACTTGTATAATAATGATTTCATAATTTCTTTATTATGGACAACTTATCCTATGCATAATAAATTAAAAATTATTTTAATATTTGTATAAGTTGTACTTGACGTTCAATCTCATTGTAGAATTGAAGTGAAGTTATATTCTAAATAATAGAATCATTTTAGCAGGAACAATTTATTATTTATTATAAATGACAACTTCTCCCGTATAGCAAAGTTAGTTTAATCAGTAACAACTTATTATGTGCATTTGAGTTAATTATGAATTTTTATTAATAAAAATTTGTCAAGTGAATGATCTTTTAATTTAACCAATGTCAACTTCTCTTGTGTGTTTTAATTTTTTTTTGAAATTTTAGTCAATGTCAACATCTCCAATGCATTTTAGTCGAAAGGGTTCAATTTTTTTGAAAAACTGAAACAATGTGATAGTCTAATAGTAAAACATTTTAGCAGGAACAAATTTTCCCATGTATAATAGTTTTCATAGATTATTACTAAAAAATTTATTAGTGAAATATATTGTCCCTACTTTTACTAAAATTTAAGTGCACCAACAAAAAAATATATAATCCATTTTATACAATTGAAGAAAGAGTTTTTTCTCAATTTTTTTAAGACAGAATTTATTATTCATTAATAGAAAAAAAATGAAAACAGAAAAATATATATGTTTTTTTTAGAAAGAAAAAAAGTTAATGGGCTCAAAAGCCCAACTCATACATAAAACCACCCATCATAACACAAATCCTTCTTTTCCTCTAACCCTAGCAGCCACTCTCTCTCACTCTGCTTTCTGCTTTCTGCTTTCTGCGTTTCTTCTCCTCTCTCTAACAACCCTCACCTTCTCTCTAATTTTTCAACATAATCCAACTATCACCTTGAAAAAATAAAACCACAATTATTTTCCTCAAGAAAACGCACAAATTTATTTCATGTTTTGAGGAGATAAAATTTTGAGTCTCCATCTTCTCTCATATTTTCCGGCCACCGTGAGCCACCTGTGCAAAAATCAAACTGACCATCTGCTTACACTGAGCATCAACAACAAAATCCACAAAAATTACAGTTGGAGTAACTTCGCCGGAGACAACAGCAACTACAATAGCCTCTGTCTTGCCATCATACATGCAACAACAACAACAATCAAAAGATGAAATTAGATGCAATTCTGTTGTATTTTCAAGAGATGTAAGATTTTTTTTTAGATCAGTGAATCTGTTTAGCTTCTTTAGATCTTGTACTGATGGTAGCCTTTTGGTAATCCTTCTATTAGATCAATCATTGATATAAAAAAGTTTTTTTTTTTTTTTCTGCAAAAATCATCTTTATTTCTACTCTATTTTTTCTTTTGTCAAAAATAGTATTAAACAAAGGTAAAATTGTGTAAGTGTAGAAGTATTTGAAGAAGATTGAACATAGCACCAAACCTTACTGTTTAAATTTAAAAACTTATTTTCCTATTGCAATTTGTTGACTCTATGTATTTTCTATCTTTTCTTTTTCAATCAAAAGAAGGAAAAAGTTCTATATGTTTTATTTTTCTTTTTTCTTTTTCAATAAAAAGAAGGAAAAAGTAATACAAAATAAATACACAATATGAATGGTGTTTGTATACTTTGATATAGAACATGTCATGTTGATTTAGTTTTAAAAAAAATTGTAGTCAGTTTTACATGTTGATATGAAGAAAAAAAAAATACTATTTAGCAAAGAAAAAGAAGAGTTCTTGGTACCCTATCCATGTTCTCGTTTTCCTTTACACCTTCCCTTTATGCCTTCGTCAATCAAAAAATAAAATCATCCTGCATAATAAGAAAAGAAAATGAATATTAGAAAAAGGGAGAAGATGATGAAATAGAGATAAGAAAAGTGAGAGAGAGAGAGAGAGAACAATGGGTGAAATGAAGTATTGAATCTTGTATCTTGTATATAAGTGTGTTTAGAATAAAATGAGTTTGAATTTGAATTTAAAATTTGAGAGCCAAAATGTTGAGGTAGAGAGTAGAAATGCGTGAAAAAGTTTGTAGAAGGTTTGAAATTTAAAAGCCTTTACTGTTGGGAAGTGTGATATCTTTGAAAAAGCAAAAGGTTAAGTTAGCTTTCAACTAATGTATTTCCAGCATTTAAAACATTCTGTGTTGGTAAGACAAAGTTTGTAGTTACATGACATCATAATATTTACATGACGTAATCTTGTTAGAAAAAGCATTATTAAGACATGTTTTACCCTTTAAAGGGCGACGTGGCAGATGGAGAATGAAGGGCAGAAATTGATTTTCCACAACATAGGATTTTCTTATATTAAATAAGATGTTTTGGGGATGATCTCTCATTGGCGTATTGTGTTGATTTCTCAATGGCGTATTACCTCTAGGTGTATTGTCTCGATTTTTCAATTCGTGGATTGCCTCTGGGGGGATAATATCATCCAGCCCCTGAAGCATGAAACCCAAGGGTTGATATGCTCAAGTAAAGGCACATCTCTTCTTTTTTCTAACATCTTCTATTTCTAATGATTAATATGATTGATCGTATATGTTTCTTTTACATTGCAGAATTATGTTGTGGCGTTCCTTATAAAATGACGTTTAGAATATGGCTCATATACAACGATAGTTGCTCGATAGGCTCCTTAAAATTGTTCATCTTGTTAAAAAAAAATCAATCGGGAGCAATGACTCGGTCAGATTTTAAATACAAAAATAATCGACCGAGAGTTACGACCCAACCGGGAACAAAATTGAGGAGCCTATTGAGTAGCCATCATATACGATTAGAGGAAGAAAAAGTTATTGGGCCTAATACTACCTAGCAGAATAACAATCTATAAACTAACAACAATTATTGAATTAAACTATAATGTTATCCAAAAGTACAAAAAGTAAAACAAAATCTTTGTAATTTTGAGTTGAAGCCATGGTGAATTTGAGATGCTAAGAGTTTGATTCAATAAAAATAGGTATTTTGTGTAAACCAAGTAATTGAGTTTAGGTGGTTAATGAGGTCCACCAAAAGATAAATCTCAAATTTGATTTCTCAAATTTTGGATGGAGTAATTCTTGACCAGACTATATTTATCTCACGATGGAACTCCTCTTCCCTGAAAATTGGAGGGTTAAAAAAACTATGTATTGCATGCACTATTTCCAAACTGTTTCTGGCTTTTGCATCATGAGAGTAGACTGCAGAGTAACACAACATAGGCATCCAATGCAAAAAGAACAAAAGGGAATTTTGTCAATAAATAGTATTTGAAATCACAGAAACCTAGGAAGCAGCAGGAATTCGACCTTACAAAAAAAAAGGTTATGTTACTGATAAGTGCTAGAAATTAGTTAAAAAGCATATTAAATTTAAGCACTTTTCTAGCTTGTTTTGCAAGTTATCATGGGAAATGATCATAATCAATGATCAAATGCCCACTATTGCTTTTACTACTTTCCCCATCCAATTGTGCAGGAAAATACAAGCCAGGACATCAACTGAGCAAAGAAAATGAAGTTTTGTTAAAGCCATCGCTACAAGCGCAAGCTTCCTCGCTACAAGCGAGCGTAGGCAGGGAAAATCAGAAGGCCATCGCTAGAAGCGCAGGATTGGTCGCTTCAAGCGATCCTTTTGGGAGGTTCATCGCTACAACCGATGGATTGGTCGCTTCAAGCGACCAAGGGCGGTTTAGTGCCAGGTGCTGACGTGGAGCTTCCTCATTGGCCAGAAGTCGGCCGTCGCTACAGCGACAGGCTGGTCGCTTGTAGCGAGCGATCATTTTCTCAGAATATAAAAGCCTTTTCAGCTCTTTTTTAGGACAGATCCAATAGATAGCTTAGCATATAGTGTTAGACTTCTCTGTAGAATATTTTAGCTTAGCTTTTAGACAAGAAATAAGGGCTAGAAGCTTTGATCTTCATTGAGCAAAGGTGATTGGATTGTGGAAATCAACCAAAAGGCTTTGGGAAATCAAGAATTTAGGTTTGTATTTTCATCTTTCTCTTCTCTTTTGTAAAGCTATCATGAGAATGAATAGCTAAATCCCCTAGTTGGGATTGGAATGACTCTTTCTAGCTTAGGATGTAATAGTTTGATTATGCAATATATATGGTTTTAGCTATTGATGTGTTATTGAGTTTTTCTTGCCATTCACTGTCGTGTTTTGATTTAAAATGATATTGACGAATACTTTTAAATCTTTGGCGAGAATAACTTCTATCAAAATAAGAAAATCTAGAAATGGATTTGGGTTTTGATAATCGCACATAGTTTCGGAACTTAATGCTTTCGGATCGTTTGATTGATTGGGAAATCGTCGATTAAACGATACGATCGATCTCACGACGTCATTTGGGAAATCAATGACGTTGTCGAGCGATACGTGGTAATTTCGCTAAAACGTTAAAACTCATATGCACGATCTTTAGATTACATTCGACGCCCGATCGAGGAATTCCGATCTCAACGCTTTTATTCCTTAGTTTTTGTCGTCTTTATTTTCCGCATATTTATACATTCCATAGTTTATGTACAAACAATTTGTAAAAACCCGTTTAGCTCAAAACGATATCGGTTGTTGAACGGTTCGAAGTGTCGCACTAATCCCTGTGGAGACGATACAAAAATACTTACCTCGTTTGTTGATTTAGTTAATACTACAACCAACAAAATGGCGCCGTTGCCGGGGATTAGTGTTTAGATATTTTGAGCATCGCAATAATTGATAGTGTTTTGAGCTTTTGTATATTCTTGTTAATATTTTTCTTCTCTTTTGTACATTATATTTTGTGTTTGCATTAACCCTCTTTGCAAAGCAAAGAAAAAATTTTTTGTTAGTTATTCGTGTTTCAGATTCTCAACAAAGAGGAAATCATGGCTGATCATGATTATTCCAACTTCTATACTCCATACGAGTATGAATCATATCAACAGTATCAACAATATTCGTATGAAGATGAACAAATGGCAAGAACTGAAAATACATTGCATTTGTTCATGCAACAATCCATGATAAACATGCAAAACACCAACCAAAGACTGAGGAATTTGTCAAGACAGTTGGGGATTTTGCAAGTTCAATTAAACATGCATAACACCAACCAAAGACTGAGGAGTTTGTCAAGCCAGTTGGATGTTTTGCAAGTTCAATTGAACCATCTACCAAGAGTCATGGATGTTCGGACCAACAATCAATCCGTTTTGGAATTTGGAGAGATTGTTGAAGACGAGGTTGATGAGAGTGAGGAAGAGACGATGTTTGAAGGATGTGGTATTAGGGAATTAATGGAAGAATTAGAAATACCACACACCATAGAACTTCCTCAACCACGGTCAGAATTTGAAGAGGTCGAAGCTGTTGATAGTGAAGAAGTGACAGTTTTTGAGAAGCCGGAACAGTTTCTTAACAAGGAAGAAACTTGTGCAAAGGAGGGGGTGAGAGTGAGCAAGGCTGAAATTGATTTGGTAATAGATAGTATTTGTACCTTGCTCACCATATTCTGGATAGGGAGGTATTGGACTCCACATCAGCTATGCTTAAAGTTCATGGAATTCCTCCCGCAGCAAAGGGATACTAGAGCTGATGTGCGTTCCGTCTCGTATTGGCCACCCTAACGAATCAGGCGTCGAGCTAACGACGTAAAACAAGCGCTTGTTGGGAGGCAACCCAACTTTGTAAGTATTTATGCTTTATTTTAATTCTCATAATAGTTTTCACATGAAAGGAATGTGGTGCATATCAATTTTCAGAAAAATCTGTTACCTGTCATGGTCGCTACAGCGATGAATTCCATCGCTGTAGCGACGAGCTTCATATTCATCATCGCTACAGCAACAGCTGGTCGCTTGTAGCGATGGCAGTAAAACTTGTCAGTACAGATTTTCAATTCCACTAACACCCATTAACTTCTTGTGATAAACTTATGCTTTATTATGCATTTTTATTTATGTTCAATAAATGTTGAATGGGCTTTAAATTTATGAATCGCTATCAGATGCATGATTATGATAGAAATTGTTTGATTGTGCAAAGCCAAGTTAATTGTTTCTTGCTTTTCTATGTGTGTACTTGAATTTAATACGAGTACTTTGCATAAGATTTATCTCATACAGTTTTACGTGATAACATGCTTATAATGTGAACCACTTAGAACTAGCCAAAAATGTGAGGAATCATCAAATCATTGTATATATGCAGGAGATCGGCATTTTAGTTTAACTCGATTGTTTTATGTTAAATCTGATAGTTGTTTTAATTTGTATGAAAGCACTGATATGATCAAGGCATTTTTTGAATTTGAGTATAAACACTTGACCACAAAAAGCCTACCCGTGAGAAGTGAGTATCTGATAACCCCATTTGAGCCTAAATGAATCAGAATTTCTAACTATGAACTGCCAATTCATAAGCACAATGCTTAGTGAATTTGCCCAAATATTTCAAAATCCAGTTCATAGTTAACTCACTAATGGATTCTGATATTCTTACTTTCTTTTGAACCCTTATCCATCGTGTTTATTGACCTTTGCCAAAATGATAAAGGAACATTCGATTAGGGTGTCATTGAACTAAGTTGGGGAGAAAGGGAGGTTGTCTTTATGTCAAGTAGTGGTGAATGATTATAATTGATCTTGACAACAAGAAAAAGAAAAGAAAAGAAAAGAAAAAAGAAAGAACAGCAAACCATGAAAAAGAAAAGAGAAAAATAGAAAGGTTTGCAATAAATCAAAAAAAAAAGTTGTCAAGATCAATCAAAGAAAAGAAAAACCAGTAAATCACCAAAGGTTGTTTTTGAATAAGGAGGAAGTTTGTAAATAGATTGAATGTTCCTCTTGCTTGGCCATTTGAATTCAAATATCCCACATATGACAATTCTTTTGTAACCAAGCCAAATTACAACCCTTAAAGACCTTGTGATCATTTGCTTTTGTGCTTTTAGAAATGATAATTAGATTGACGCATAACTTGATCGGTATGTTAACAAACTTGCCGGATGAGTGTTCATAACCCTCACATCATGAGTTCAATTTGCTTATTTACTTCTAAAGATGTGTGTTAGGTGTGGTTCATAGATAATTATGTTATTACCTTGAATTGTATGACGTGAATTTTGTGTTTAGGACTTATGTTATATTCATAGTATATATTTAGATTAATGAGAAACTTAATACTTGCCCGCACAATCCGCATTTGAATTATTGCATCTGAAATCTTTTCATTTCTTTGCATGTATTCTAAAAATGTCCAAAGCCTTGTTTTCCTTGTTTTTCCATTTGTTTGAGTCCTTTGTTTGAGGACAAACAAAGATTTAAGTTGGGGAGTGTGATAAGTGCTAGAAATTAGTTAAAAAGCATATTAAATTTAAGCACTTTTCTAGCTTGTTTTGCAAGTTATCATGGGAAATGATCATAATCAATGATCAAATGCCCACTATTGCTTTTACTACTTTCCCCATCCAATTGTGCAGGAAAATACAAGCCAGGACATCAACTGAGCAAAGAAAATGAAGTTTTGTTAAAGCCATCGCTACAAGCGCAAGCTTCCTCGCTACAAGCGAGCGTAGGCAGGGAAAATCAGAAGGCCATCGCTAGAAGCGCAGGATTGGTCGCTTCAAGCGATCCTTTTGGGAGGTTCATCGCTACAACCGATGGATTGGTCGCTTCAAGCGACCAAGGGCGGTTTAGTGCCAGGTGCTGACGTGGAGCTTCCTCATTGGCCAGAAGTCGGCCGTCGCTACAGCGACAGGCTGGTCGCTTGTAGCGAGCGATCATTTTCTCAGAATATAAAAGCCTTTTCAGCTCTTTTTTAGGACAGATCCAATAGATAGCTTAGCATATAGTGTTAGACTTCTCTGTAGAATATTTTAGCTTAGCTTTTAGACAAGAAATAAGGGCTAGAAGCTTTGATCTTCATTGAGCAAAGGTGATTGGATTGTGGAAATCAACCAAAAGGCTTTGGGAAATCAAGAATTTAGGTTTGTATTTTCATCTTTCTCTTCTCTTTTGTAAAGCTATCATGATAATGAATAGCTAAATCCCCTAGTTGGGATTGGAATGACTCTTTCTAGCTTAGGATGTAATAGTTTGATTATGCAATATATATGGTTTTAGCTATTGATGTGTTATTGAGTTTTTCTTGCCATTCACTGTCGTGTTTTGATTTAAAATGATATTGACGAATACTTTTAAATCTTTGGCGAGAATAACTTCTATCAAAATAAGAAAATCTAGAAATGGATTTGGGTTTTGATAATCGCACATAGTTTCGGAACTTAATGCTTTCAGATCGTTTGATTGATTGGGAAATCGTCGATTAAACGATACGATCGATCTCACGACGTCATTTGGGAAATCAATGACGTTGTCGAGCGATACGTGGTAATTTCGCTAAAACGTTAAAACTCATATGCACGATCTTTAGATTACATTCGACGCCCGATCGAGGAATTCCGATCTCAACGCTTTTATTCCTTAGTTTTTGTCGTCTTTATTTTCCGCATATTTATACATTCCATAGTTTATGTACAAACAATTTGTAAAAACCCGTTTAGCTCAAAACGATATCGGTTGTTGAACGGTTCGAAGTGTCGCACTAATCCCTGTGGAGACGATACAAAAATACTTACCTCGTTTGTTGATTTAGTTAATACTACAACCAACAGTTACCATGTTTTACTTTAATCCTAAACCATTTTTGGATCTTGGTTTATATTTTTGGATTTACTTTTTCCACTCTATCTACTTTTCACGCGCCCTATAAATTTTACAAAAATGTCTATGAAATTTTGGATATTTTTGTAAAAAAATAGGGCGTGCGAGAAATGGGTATGGTGGGAAAAGTCATAAGCCTTGTATTTTACCCTATGTTTTTTCCTTCACATTTTTTCATTTGGATATTTCTTTTCATCTAACATTGGGGAACTTCAATGATATGTTGTTAACTAATTAATTTCTCCAAAAGTTATCTTTAAATTGTTTTGTTCAAAGATGATGATTGATGTGCCAATTTGTTTGTTCATACATGATGTCTATTGTTACGTGTTCATGCTGTTTTTTTAGGGAAAAAAATTCATATCATGAAGAATGCTATCAACACTCTATTTTTAACTCCCTCTCCAACATTTACTTTATCATTTGGTCAAATCAACGTGGACTCCACCACTTTAATTGAGATTCATTTTCAAAGTGTAAGATTCACATTAATTTCATTTAATAAAAGAGAGAGTGTTAAAAAGAGAGTGTTGTTAGTACTCTTCAACATTTTATTAGATAATAAATCGTTAATACATATCAATAAACAATTGAAAACTAGCGTTTAATATGTGTTTATATTATTAATTATTTAAGATATAATAATTTTAACAGCTCAGTCAAAAAATCAATTGCTAGCGTAACATGTTTGATTACCGTCTTTAATAACAAGGTCAATTTTTTTGTTTCTTTTTTCGCCTCAATTCTACAACTATCGAACTTATTTTTTTTTTTGTCAAAGTAATAAAGTGATTAAAATTTCACCTCTATATTCACGTTCAAACCATCGATTGGTCCATGCATATATAATTTAATGTCCTTACCCATTAAACTATCTTCATGTAACTTTGATAAAAAATTGTATTTATGTCGTTGATTTCTTTTAAAGAAATGCTAACGAATGCCCTAAATATTTTTTAAGAACTTTAAATAATGACTCTTCTTATCATTTTTTGGTCAAAGAGCAAGACCCTTTTTTTAATAATGACTTTTTTAATTTTTTTATCAAATAACCTTTTGACTAGAATTCATCTTAAATAAATAAAGTGTCGGGATTCAAATTCGATGTTGTATTGTTCCTACCACCTTAAATAATAAGTGTGGATTAAAACTTTTATAAAGGCTAAGTTTGGATAATAATCATATTTAACCCAAAATAACATTTTCAGACAGAAATAAATCATTTTGAATTTTTTATTCTTCAGACACGATTGAACCCTAAACCCCAAATCGTTTTCCTCTATCTCCGATGCCGGCGAACCTCTTCCGACAGCCCTTCTCTTTGTGCGATTCATACTCCGGAGAGTTTCGTTAACCCCTTCATCGTGTGAGGTAGCTCGCGTCTTTTCCTTATATTTCCACTTCTGCTTATAGCTTTTTCTGTTTCTACTTGTAGCTTTTACTTCTGCTTTAACTTCTAATTGTTTATAGCTTCTAACTGTTTTCAACTTCTGTTTTTAGCTTCTGCTTATAGCTTTTAATTGTTTATAACTTCTGATTCTGCTTACAGCTTTTGTTTCTGTTTATATGTTTATATGTTCTGCTTATTGGTTTTGGTTATAGCTTCTGCTTATAACTTATAGTTTCTGTTTTTGCTCATCAGCCCGCATGCTTGTTCAAGTTTTTTATTTTGAAAAAAAACTATTTTTTTTATAAAAAAATAAAATATCACTTTTGTCATTTTTTCGTGTTTAGGAATTTCAAAAAAATCATTTCCGACACATATGAACAAGTTAAAAACAATTTTTTTTTTTTAAAAAAGTGATTTTTATTGATAGTAAACAAACAGCAATAACCAGATTTTTTTTTTTAAAATCTCTAGATTTTTTTAACACAAAATCTATTTTTTAAAAGTTGAAACAAATGCACCTTATATCTTCTGCTTATAGTTTATAACATCTGTTTTTGCTTATATATTTTGTTTATAGGTTTTACTTATAGCTTCTGCTTCTTCATATAGATTCTGTTACTAGCATTCATGATGGCGGTTGATTGGTCTAAACTCCCAACGGAGCTTCTCAATCTGATATCACAACGAATCTACGAAGAAGTCGATCTCATTCACTTCCGATCAGTTTGTTCAACCTGGCGCTCTTCCTCCGTCCCAAAGCATCATCACAAATTTCGCTTCCAGTTCCCACTCCTTAAATATCCATTCAACCCTGATTTTATCAACAAGAATAAGTCATTTTGTTACATCACCAAACAAAACCTCTTCCTCATCAAACCACCACAACAAGAAGAACCAACCTTACCCCTACGCCCTTCGTTGATAAGAATTTGCCAAAACGCACGCGGCATATCCAAATTATTCAACCCACTCTTACAAAATGGCGATAAATTTCCGTACACTTTCGTGCTCGATTTCAACAAATTACCCATCCTCCATTTGGGAAGCAACTTCTTCATGATAGACTTTGACTTCACATTCAACGATAAACTCTACAACCCTCGTGATTACATGTACCCTAAAAAGGTCGTTGTTGTTACGTGCCATGGGAAAAAGCCTCTCATTGTTGGCACATTAACCTCTCCCCCACAGCCGTTACTTTTGAAATGTGGCGATGAGAAATGGAAGGTGATACCTGACATGTCAACAAAATTTGGAGACATCTGCCTTTTTAAAGGGCAACCTTACGCAGTCGACAACATTGGTAAGACAGTTGTGGTTGGACCGGACTCGAGTGTCCAATTAGTGGCTGAACCTTTGGTTGGTGGTGGGAACATAAAATTCTTAGTGGAGAGCGAGGGGGATTTGTTGTTAGCCGATGTTTTTGATTGTCTTTGCACTGATCTTTATAATCCCGATCATAATGATCGTGTAAGGATTGATTTGTTTAAGCTTAATGAGAAGGAAAAGAAGTGGGTGAAGTTGACGAGTTTAGGAGATAGGGTTTTGTTCTTGGGGTTGGGGTTGGTATGTTCGTTTTCTGCCTGTGTTTCGGATTTGTGTGTTGCCAAAGGGAATTCTGTCATCTTTAATAATTATATCTTTGAATCACATAGGCCATTTGAATCTGAATGTAAGGAATATGTTTTGGACTTGGATCAAGGTCGGCATTCGCTTTTGTCTGATTGTCCTGAATATTTCAACTTGTTCTGGCCACCTCCAAAGTGGCTCCAACCTCGTTACCAAGTAAGGTATCTTGCATCAAAAGGTTTTTACTTTCTAATGTGACTGTGATATTTATATTTATTGTGCTTAATTTAGTTGTTAGGCTGGAATGCACTTTTCAATTATTACTTACAGTAAAAAGAAAAATTGAAATGTTATTAAATTGACTACGAGTTTTTCTAACTAATATGTTCTTTGTAAATAAGTATCTACACTTCTAATTTTTCACAAGCTCTTCATTTATCCAATCAAATATGAATGTAATTGGTGCATTTTGTTGAGGGGAATTATATGATCAGATGTATATGACAATATGCAGTCCCTGACATTTTCATACAAGGGACAAATTAGTCCCTCTGTTACAATGAGTCAGGGACTAAATTGGGCCCCGTATCAAAATGTCGAGCACTAATCTGGGTATTATTTTTTGTCAGGGACTGGATTGGGAACGCAATGAAAAGTTGGGTATTTATTCAATGAACGATCATTTTTAATCCATTTGCTTTCTATTGTCATTTTCAATGGAACAGTTTTCTCTTTCCTTCAATTGAAGGTTTAGTTTGCTTTAATGGACCAGTTCATGAAGAGCTTATTTCGCATCTTGAATTAATAGCACCTCCTGCTGCTAAGTCTAGGTGTTGATAATTGCTGTCAGGTTTCTCATCCTCTGCAACAATTCTCTGTTCTATTTAGTTATCACAAAGATACTGCAACTATTGTGCATTTTCTCTAGCTGCTGTGTATATACTCTTTCTATTGTTGTTTCCCATGGTTCATTACTTCATTACTGTGTTGTCAGCTTAGGCTGCGGTAGGAGACCTATATAGGTCTCTTACCGTGAGAGAGCTGCTTTTTTTTTTTTTTTTTTTTTTCCAAAATGAATATGGACTGGGAAAAAAACGCACGGTCTAGTACAAAAAACGTACGGTCTAGTACAAAAAACGCACGGTCTAGGGCAACAAACGCACGAACCGTGCGAAATTTACTGACTTTAAATAGGAAGACAATAATATTTTTGATAAAAATAAAATAAAAACTGACAGAAAAAATGCACGGTCTGATGTCAGACCGTGCACTTTTCAGTTTTTTAGCTGAAAAAATGCACGGTCTGATGTCAGACCGTGCACTTTTCACTTTTCAGTTTTTTAGCTGTAAAAAAAAAATTCAGTAGTCTCTTATGGTAGGAGACCTAATGCAGTCTCCCACCCTAAACGGCGCCTATGTTGTCATATGAGTAGAGTAGAACTCTAAGTACAAGGCTTTTTAATTATTTTTTTTAATTCTATTTTAAGTTCCTTAACTTATGCTATAAGGGCACAAGTTAGCATGACCCTTTATCTTAAAATATTGCTTTTATTTTTTCCTCATACAACACGACTTCAAAATGAATGAAATGCAAACTACATTTTGGCTTGGTCGCACTTTTGGCTCCGTATTTTATCACTCACGAAAATAGTCATTTTTTTAAATTCGAACTTTTTGGTCTTCAAGTATGATACTTGTTGTAATTTTGGTCCCAACCTTGATTTTTGGTCGCAAATATGGTGATGTGACAAATTTTTTGGTCCTTCAAGAATGCATTTATCAGCTTCTGTTTGAATGTTTTCGAAGCACACTATTCGCCCATGATTCTTCTTCGTTTAAGGTTCTCATACTCAAGAGATTTAGAAATTAGGGTTTAGAACTTCTTTGTAATTTATTTTTGCCAAGTCAACATGTTTAATGTCATGTCACTTAAAAACTTGTCACAACCACCACCTTTTTGGCCAAAAATTGGGATTGTAACCAAAACTCCAAAGAGTGTGATACTTATGGATCAAAAAGTTCGATTTTAAAAAACTATTTTCGTGAATGTGATAAAATAGTGCGATAAAAATATGATTAAGGCTTATATTTTTAGACTATGATTGAATAAATGTATGATGTGGTAGTGTGAGTAAAAGAGGAGAAACTTCTTATCTATTTCTTTATCTTGAAGTAACCTTGTTCACAAAAGTACCTATCTAAAGGGTCCACTCAAAGTTAATGCAATCCAAAAGATTACCTATCATTAGTCATACCTCAGAACGGCTAAATGACTTTATCAATTGGAAATTGATGGCTACCAACTAGTTACAAATAAAAAGTAATCCAAGTGAATCATGTTGAGATTAAGTATATACCTAAGGATAAGATTCTGGTATTATACCAAACTTGATCCAATGCTAGTGTGCTTAAATCTGTACAGTTTCCAAACTTAATCCAATTAGTTTTATTGCTTCTAAAGCAATGTTTAAGAAACATTTATAAGACATTTGGTTTGGGATGTAAAGGTAGCTTCCTCACAAAATGAATGCAATATATTACCCAAATAAATAAGATATTACTCAAATAGATTGATAAGATATTTGTATGCATCGACCCTAGGCATATTTGCTTAGCAAAAATTAAATTATGGACTTACATTTCTCTTATGACTAACCAAAGTATAAGAACATTTATACATCTAAGTTGCTTTGTTAACCCTCATCTAGTAACACCACTAATAATCAAGCTTTTAAAATGTGATTGCGATTGCGATTGCAACATCAATGATTTGTCGTCGTCGTGACTATGTCTTAATTGCATTGATTGTTGTTACATCAACCGAATTTGACCGCAATTTTTCACAATATCAGAAAACACAATTTGAAAACCTTGCTAATAACTTCAATTTAGTAAATTTTTCAACCCCAGGGAAATTAAAGAGTAATACTGGGTTCTTTGTAGCAATAATTTGGAAACAAAGCAACATAGTTTATTATTGATAGTTCTCATCCATTCATAATTTCCATAGGAAATCCGAATACATATAAACCAAAAATACAATAGGATGATCTTGATGATGAAATATCAAAAAACATAAACAAATGGGAAATATAGTTCTTACAATGGTCAAGTACAAACAAAGTAGTAATAAAGGATGGTGCAAATATCAAATTTAGTAGGTGGCTGGTGTGTGTGCAATGAAACTAATGCACTGCACTTGACGAACATTGTCAAATCCAATGATTCTGATGAATGCATCTGGGTAAGCAGCCTTAGCTTCATTAACCTCCTTCAGCACTTGAGAAGCATCGGTGGCTCCAAACAAAGGCAACTTCCACATTGTCCAGTAACGTCCATCATAGTATCCAGGTGATCTGTGGTTCTCACGGTACACAAATCCTTTCTATATAACACAAAACAAATCATACACCAAATTAACACATCAACCCTACAATAGTCATAACTCAGAAACACGAATTCAGATTATCTGTAGTCAGAAATTCTCCGCATTCATTGAGTCGGCACATCCTGTAGTTGTTGGATCAAGATCAAATTCCAACGACCTATGATGTATCGACTAAATGAATGAAAGGATTGCCGACTGCAGACAATCCAAATTCCGCAAAATGCTATAAGAATATCATAGAATATATATTAATTATATATGTAAAATATTTTTACACGGTCATT
Organism: Medicago ruthenica; assembly: GCA_018208015.1. Classification (NCBI taxonomy): domain Eukaryota; kingdom Viridiplantae; phylum Streptophyta; class Magnoliopsida; order Fabales; family Fabaceae; genus Medicago; species Medicago ruthenica. Next base: position 111,996 of record WNNG01000298.1, on the reverse strand, counting down.
TAATCAGATTTTGCCACGTAAATGTTTGTTGAGATAATAAAGTGGCGTAATGATAAAATCTGATTGGTTGTATGTATAAAAAAGTTTTTCACTGACAGTGTATAGTACTTAAACTCATAAATTAAGAAGGAAAAAATGGTTGCAATACTAAATAGATTAACCTCAGTCTCAAATTCCACACAAGGAATCCATCCCTTCCTTATAAGGTATTCTACTTCCTTAGCCAATTGTTCCTGTGTGAGGGGTGGAAGGTATGAAAGTGTCTCAAACTTCTTCTTGCCAACTGGTGGCCACACCTATAAATATATTCATAAAATTGAGTAATAGGGTTAACAAAATTTGACAATTTTAATTAATTGTGTCAACTTTGGTATACTTTGTAGATAAAATTTGTCTAGAACTATAGTCCAATATATATATATATATATTTTATATTCTATTTTTTATGACAAGCATCATAATTTAAGTAACCTTAAGAGACATAAATATGTAACATAACATGAATTAGGTGTGTTACCTGCATACAGTTCACTCTTCCACCATTGCTTGCAATGGAGGTAATGTCATTGTTGGTCTTCTTGGTAACTGGGAAACCAGCTGAGGATTTGAGACCGGTGAATGGAGCAACCAAGTTGGTGGAGGCGCGGTTAACGGTGGTGACAGCGGCGGAGGAAATCAAGGCCATTTTTCCGTCTCCTTCTTAGTTCACCAAGTACTCAACTTTTGCTTCTACTGCTTAATGCTTCAACTCAAACTTGCTATATATAATAGTGAAATTTGGATGTCACTTATCTAATGGTATGGAATGGAAAGAATTGGTGGCTGAAAATTTTGGACCGTTGGATTGAATTAGTTAGGATATTACATAATACTGGCCACAAGAGAGTTTTATGTTTTGAAATGGTAGCCTTATCGTTAGGTACCACCATGGCAATGCCACGTGGATTTGCCTCCATAATCTTATCTCTTCAATGGAAGTGAACATGAATGTGTGATTGTGGTGAAGTTGATATTTTTTGACATCTCATTTTGTATCTTAACATATTTGTGACCATAATTTCTTATATGTCCATATTAAGTGAAAAGTAATAACATTTGTACCTTTGTTGCTACAATTATGTTCTATTAGGTAGGAGTGAAATTTAAGGATATTAATTGTCTGCTATAGAAAATGCTTGTGATTATATGAAATAAACGATCCTGGTCATTAATTTAAGATCAGACAGTTCATATTATACGATAACAAAACTTTAAGTATTTTCAGTGGTTAATTTGATATCCAACTATTGATATTAAAAACTATGTCACAGAGTAAAGGCATCAAGCAAATATGAAATTAATGTAGATAGGTAAGTGTTAATTTCTTGGGGGAGCGAACAAAAATTCAAGAAAATCACTACAACTGACACTCTTATCCCTTTTGTTGGTTAGCTGAAAATAGGTTTTTATCTTTACCTTTACATGGGACCAATTCTTTTAATTAGTATTACATCAATAATTTTCATTAGCATTGTTTAATTATTGTTATAGATTTTGTTTAGAATTCACAATAGCAAAGTAGATAAGCAAAATGTGTACATAAGATAAGGGGTGGTAGGGAGAAAGATGGGGCTTATCATGCTTGGTTGATTAGTAGCCAAACATAAAATGTTGAAAACATAAGATCCACATATGACACATGGTTATAACCTCATCATGTACTCAACCAAGCAATACAAAAAACCTTATCTTAAAATTACATTGTATATGTGAGATAACAATACTGAAACATAAAAATCAAAAGTCAAGTATTAATAAAAAGTCAAGAATTCAAATGTGTATTTCATTCTCATTATTTAATCTTAAAGGGTAGACCAATGCCATTTTCATTATTTATGTGTTTGGATTATGTTGGTTAATAGTTGAGAATTGCAGCATAATGAATTGTCAAATTCTTAGTTTTGTGTAGTAATAATATGTTTACCTTGATATTTTCAAATAACTTTCAACTTTTTTTTTTATGATAACTTATTTTCTTTCAAGAAGGCATGTTCCATTTTTCTTCTGAGCCACATCTTTGTCAACTTGTGAGGATTTTTATCTCATTCATCATTCTCTCAGAACAAAAAACAAAGATTACACTATTTTACAACTATCCTATTTTGTAAGTAGTTAAACACTTGTTGTAAAGGAAAGGAAGACAGCAAAGCATGTATGAAAAGGAACTAAGATGAATGTGATATAGAAAAATATTACAAAGATTAATCCCATTAATTTTTTTTTTGTACAAATAATTTCCAATATAATCTAACCCTAAAAGAATAATCCCATTGATTTTTGTCGAAAAATCTATTGAACAAATGAGACGAGTTCTTCTCTCATAGCTTGATTTTCTTCCATGCGTAAGAGTTGACGACCGAACTCCTGACTACTTATTTAAAGTGTTCGAGTCTTTTATCATTTAGACCAACCATATAATAATTCACCATGTTTCTTTACAAATAATGTATTTTGGATGGTTACTTCATGATATGATATGATATTATATTAGAGCTGATTAGATGACATATTGTTTAATCATTTGTTGCCCTCTTTTGATAAAAATGTTAAATTTTAGCATAAGGTAGAAAAGTTAATCATTGTCCACACAGTGTAAGAGAACGGACTCGGATCCTCTACTGCCACATGAGGGTCCTGTGCAATTTGGACCGTTAATTTCTCTCAACTATGAGCAGTCAGCAACACATACTAATTGATGGATGGTTCAGATTACGAGCCGGACGAAAGACATTAAAGCAAGGCAAGAGAGGATTTGCTTCCGTGAGGAGAACGTGTTAAAAACAGTCCTTAAAAAAAATGTCATAAACATTACATAAAATCCATTCATGTGTATAAGAGTCTAATCTTTTGGTTTTGCTAAAACTATAAAAACATGATGTTTAGAAAAGAAAGTTTAAGATAGCTTCAACTCCAATAGTGGTAGAGAATCAACAATGCACTAAAATTGATTCAAACATTGCTATGTGTTGCTTATTCACAAGAATAATAACTAGAGATCAATGTGTGTCAATACTACAAAATGTGGTAATGCAATTAATTACAAAGACCAAGATAATAATGTAATGTAATGATATAAAGTGTAAGGGGATCAGCAGAACAGAACAAAGTCACCGAATGAAAGATGAAGCAATGATGAGGCTGGTTTTGTTTTGGCGATGGAATCAAATCTGCAGGAATAAAAAGGATAACTTCAAAGCAGAGTTTTTTTGGTCAGAAGTGATATTTGTGTAATCCAACATTGTCTTATATATGTCCTCTAAAAAACATTGTATTATTTGGTTCAGTTGGTAGGGATATTACATATTATATGCAGGGATATGGTTCAAATCCCGAACACCCCACTTCTCCATATTTAAAATGTGTGAGCTCTAACCTCTAGGCTATTTGACAAAAAAAAAAGTACGTGACGGTCACTTAAGTAAAGTCAAATTAAAAACGATCAAATAAAGTTTGACTAATATGGGTTTATGGGTATTTAAAAGAGTGTGAGTCTTTAATGTGTAGAGACTAAATGCTCATTACAAAATATTTGAATATGTAACTCTAACCCTTGATAATTCCTTCCCTTTGCTGAGATTTTATCTTTTTTTTTCTGTGACGTTGTGCACTGTGAAGAAAACAGTTGTTCCTAGTTGCCAGCTTTGAAGTCGTAGAAATATGCATGTTGTGTGCTCTTTATCTTTCATTTCATTTTTTTGAAAAAAATATTTTTAAAAATATCAATGGCAGTAATTTTGATTTAAATTCTTTTGATTTGTATCGTGGTCTCTCTTTCATTTTCTTACATACGGTGGTTTTTGGAAATGATACGTTCAACAGATTAAAAGTTTAAAAAATAATTTTTTCTTCAATTTTTGTAAAGATATTGATGAAGCTAGTTAGTTAGTTGGTTAGTTTATTGGTTAGTGGCTTGTAGTGCAAGTAACTTCACTTAGCCTATACGTACTTGTTTGTATTCACTTGATATAACTCAATATCTTGTATCATAATCAACATAGTTTTACAATTCACCATAAACAAAAACTCTCTTCATCTTCTCTATTCTTATCACATACCAGAACGTTCTGAACTCTCTTTTCCTCTCATTAGTGAGTGCAAGCAAGGAGCTTGCACCAGCAAATTGGTGTCACGAGCCTTTTCGTTCTTGTGTGTAGAGGTCACAAATCCAGGGTAGATTTCACATTTGATTGCAATGATGAATGGTGGTAATGGAATCCCCTTTCACTTCCGATTCTTGATGAAAAGAATTGGGAAAGGTGGCATAAACAGATGAAATCTTTGTTTGGCCTTCAAGATACTCTTGAGGTGGTTACCAATGGCGTCACAGAGCTTGCAGAAAATGCAACTGAAGCTCAACGGGTTCTTCACAGAGATTCGATGAAGAAGGACTGCAAAGCATCGTTTTGCATTCCATTCGTGGTGGATAATGCAAATTTTGACAGAATTGCTCATGCCGAGTCTGCAAAAGAGGCATGGGATATTCTTGTCAGGTATTACGAAGGAGATGAGAAGGTCAAGAGCGTAAAGTTGCAGACTTTGCGCAGGCAGTATGAGTTACTGCAGATGGGAGATTCTGAGAAGATAGCAGCGTATGTGTCCTAGATTCAGAATCTTGTTCATTTGATGAAGAATTGTGGTGAAACTATAACAGAGAAGATGGTAATTGAGAAGGTTAGGAGAACCTTGACTCCTTACATTGATCATGTTATTGTTGATATTCAAGAGTCTGGGAATGTTCCTACTATGAAGATAAAAGATATGGTAGGATCCTTATAAGCCCATGGGTTGAAGATAATTGAAAGAAGAGGTGTTTAAGAATCAATTCAAGCTTCACAAGCTCAGACATGGAAGAAGCATGGTGGCTCTGAAAAATCCAAAGGCAAGTTTGATAGCAGCAAGAACAAGAAAGGGTCATGGTCAAACTCATAGAAACATAAGAATGGTGAGAAACCTGAATCCTCTAAGAGAGGAGGAGGGAACTCAAATCATAAAGATAGTAAGAGATTCCAAGATAGGAAATATGTGCAATGATATAACTGTGAAAAGTGGGGTCATATGGAAAAGGATTGCTGGTACAACAAAGGAAAATGAGTTGCTAAAGATAATGATGATGATGAAGCCAAGATGGCACAAGAGGATTCTGAGGTGAACCTCTAGCTCTGATGGCAGCAATTTCAGAAGATTGTTCTGATTATGAAACCTGGTTCTTAGACACAGGTTGCTGCAATCACATGACTGTTCATAAGGCATGGCTAATTAAGTTTGATGATACAAGAAGAAGCAAGATTAGGCTAGCAGATAGCAGAGCAAGATTAGGCTAGCAGATAGCAGATCATTGCTAGCAGAAAGAGCAGAAAATATGGTCATCAGAAGAAGTAATGGCGGTTCTGCAATCATTGAAGATGTATTGTATGTGCCAGGTATGAAATGCAACTTATCAAGTGTTGGTCAGCTTATTGAAGGATGCTTGGTGGGGAAGCAACTAAGAAATGCTTTCAAATCTTACTTACCAATGATATCCTTCTGCATACTAGAGGTTGTTCACTCAGATGTTTGTGGACCTTTTGAGGATCACACTATTGGGGGAAATAGATATTTTGTGTCCTTTGTAGATGAGCATAGCAGGAAGCTTTATGTGTATCTGATGAAGCACAAAGATGAAGTGTTTGATGTGTTCAGAAAATTCAAAACATTGGCTAAGAATCAAAGTGAAAAGAAGATTAAGATTCTCAGAACAGATGGTGGGGGAGAGTATACCTCCAGAATGTTTGAAGAATTCTGTGTAAATCATGGGATTAACCATGAAGTTACAGCTCCTTATACTCCTCATCACAATGGTATAGTTGAAAGAAGGAATATAAGCATTTTGGATATTGCCAGATGCATGTTGAAACCAAGGAGCAGGCCAAACTCACTTTGGGGAGAAGCAGTCACAACTGCTGCATATGTGCTGAATAGGTTTCCAACAAAGAGATTGAAGAATAAAGTTCCAGAAGAAGTATGGAGTGGTAAGAAACTATCTGTCAATCATCTTAGAGTTTTTGGCTCAATATGTTATAAGCATGTTCCTGATGCTAGAAGGAAGAAATTAAATGATAAGTGTGAAGCAATGATACTTGTTGGCTATCACAAGACTGGAGCTTATAGATTGTACAATCCTACTACTGGGAAAACTATGATCAATAGAGACATATTTATTGATGAGAATGAATCATGGGATTGGATATCCAATAGCACAACTAGAAAACCTCTAATGAATTCCTTAATAAATGAGTCAGACAGATGAAATTCTAGATGAAAATATAGTTGAGAATGTTCAGAATATAGTTGTGAATGTTCAGAATGACAGACCTCAGAGAACAGGAGTAGTTCTAGCTAGACTGCAAGATTGTGAAATAATATCTGATAGTGAAGTCACTGAAGATGGAGATTTGGTTCACTTTGCATTGCTAGCAGATGCTGAACCTATTAACCATAAAGAAGCTTTGAAGAATGAAGCATGGAAATCTGCAATGACAGATGAACTGGCAGCTATTGAAAGGAATAATACATGGAAACTTGTCAAACTTCCAGCAGACAAGAAGGTAATTGAAGTCAAGTGGGTGTACAAGTTGAAGCATAACCCTGATGGTTCAATTGCTAGACATAAAGCCATATTATTGGCTACAAGATTCCTTCAAAGAGTAGGTCTCGACTATTCTAAAGTTTATGCACCAGTTGCAAGGATAGAAACAGTGAGGTTAGTAATAGCTCTAACCTGCAAGAGAAATTGGTCTACATTTCATCTTGATGTAAAATTTGCTTTCCTGAATGGTCCAATAGATGAAGTTGTATTTGTCACTCAACCTCCTGGTTTTTTGATAAAAGGGAAGGAAGATATGGTATATAGATTGCACAAAACTATCTATGGCTTTAAATAGGCACCAAGAGCTTGGAATAAGAAAATTGATTCTTATTCGGTTGAGTTAGGCTTCACTAAGCGCAAGTCAGAATATGGTGTGTATGTGCAAGAAATTGCATCTAACATAACACTCATATGTCTATATGTTGATGACTTGTTAGTCACTGGTAACAACATCAACAATATGAAGAAATTCATGCAATTGATGATGAAAGAATTTGAGATGATAGATTTAGGAAATTTGTCCTATTTCTTAGGTATGGAATTTATAAGAACTAAGAAAGGTATCATACTTCATCAGAGAAAGTATGTCAGAGAGGTTCCAAAAAGGTTCAGAATGTTTGAATCTAATCCTGCATCATCATCTATTGAAGCAAATCTGAAACTTGAGAAGGGTGGTGAAGAAGAGAAGGTTGATGCAACCTTGTTCAAACATATAGTAGGCTCATTAACAGACATAGGATTCTCAGTTGGTTTAGTGAGTAGATATATGGATTATCCTAGAATCTCTCATATGAAAGCTGCAAGAAGAATGCTCAGATATCTAAATGGCATAGTCAATTATGGAATTTTCTTCCCTACAAGTTCTAAAGATAATAATGCAGTGATTACTTGTTACTCAGACTCAGATTGGTGTGGAGACAAACCTGACAGAAGAAGCACAACAAGTTACTTCTTCAAGGTTTTTGGTGCACCAATTTCATGGTGCTCTAGAAAACAACCAGTGGTGGCATTGTCCTCATGTGAGGCAGAGTATATTGCAGGCTCTTATGCTGCATGCCAAGCTATTTGGATTGAATCTGTGTTGAGTGAGTTGAAGATTCAAGTTAGGAAGCCAATTGTTTTGCAACTGGACAACAATTATACCATCAACTTAGCGAAGAATCCAGTTCTACATGGCAGAAGTAAACATATAGAAGCTAGATTTCATTTCTTGAGGGAGCAGGTGAATCATGGGAAGCTAGAGGTGAAGCACTGCCCAAGTGAATCTCAACTTGCTGACATTCTGACTAAGAGATTGAAGATTGATAGGTTCTTGTCTCTTAGAAAGAAATTAGGAATAATTCAGTTTGGTTGATTTGTATGTTTTGTTCCATAGTTGGATTATAGGGAGCATGTTGTGGATAAATCCAACTATGTTTGTTGGTTAGTTAGTAACTAACTAGTTAGTTAGTTGGTTAGTGGCTTGTAGTGCAAGTAACTCCACTTAGTCTATAAGTACTTGTTTATATTCAGTTGATATAACTCAATATCTTGTATCATAATCAACATAGTTTTACAATTCACCGTAAACAAAAACTCTCTTCAACCTCTCTATTCTTATCACAGAACAGAACATTCTGAACTCTCTCTTTCTCTCATCAGTGAGTGCAAGCAAGGAGCTTGCACCAACAAAATCCATATTTGTGTTACAAAGTTTGTGAGACGAAGAAAAATTATTTTCTTCATAATTCGTGCCGTCGTTCTAGTAAAGTTAGAACATTTACCCTTTTCATTTTTCTATTTGAAGCATCACATTTTTCTTGTGAGTAGAATTGTCAACGATAGACTTAATAGACACATAATCACCATCCACAACGATTTCTAACGAGAATCCACAGAAGGATGTGTTTGAGAAACTTCTATAGAGTTGGGAGCTAAAAGAACCCAAATTGAGAGTGTGCTACCAAGTTGGGAACTATTTTCATTTCAACAATATATTTAATCAGCATATTATCTTCGTTAAACATTTAGTACCAAACATTGAGAGAAGAACAAACTCGAGAAACACTTTGCATAGTCGATGGCCAAATTGAAGTAGAAAATTGCTTTTCTGACATTCAAAGTTTCTTAAAAACACATCGAAATGACAAAAATACCCCCGGCGGTAGTTAACTACCATTGAGAAAATCGGCGGTAGTTAACTACCTGTGTTCCAACAGTAGTTAACTACCTATGCGTTTTGCCTTTCTAATCATTGACAGAAAATTGCATTTTAAAAAAAACATTCATTTACTAATTTTTTTAAAAATTATAACTTACAAAACACACAATTACGCAAAATTAATTTAGTTTTAATTTCATCTCCGTTCTAATCGGGCACCAAAATTTATTTATTTGCGTCATTTCAATGTGTTTTTAAGAACTTTTGTATGTGAAAAAAATAAATTTTCTATGACATTTGGTGCATTTTAACACTATTGTTTGTTGAAAATTGCTTTTTTCAATCATTCTCATTCACCACATTCATTCATTCAATCATTCTCAATACCTTCTAAAAACTTTCATTGCTTAATGGTAAGGATGTCTTAGAAATATCAATTCAATTCATACACAAGTACGCAAAATCAATTCTAAAACAATAGAATACGACAAATTTATATACTTTTAAACAAATTGTTGCATTACATTACATTCTCCCTAAATATGTGGTATCATCATGATGTTGGATTTAAATTAAATTCTTGAAAGTTAACCGAAAATGTCGGCATTTAAGTGTCTTATACTTAGTGTAAAAATTTGGTAGTCTGTTTGAAAACTCAAAAAAAAAATGAAGAGAACACAACACATGTATTCTACCAAATCAATTTTATAGGTTAGCACATTGAATCCCTTCATATAGGATAAGTAGTGACAAAAAGGAGTGCATTGCAATATATTATTTTGAACTTAATCCTACTGTCCTGTCAACTGACAAGTTTCAATTGACAGAGGAGCATGATCATGCACAAAACAACATCTTATAAGTGCACTCCCTTATGTCTCACTCATCTTATACGAAGGAACTCGATGTGAGAACCTATATAGTTGATTCGGCAGAATACATGTTGTGTTTGATAAGTGCCAGAAAGAAGTTATCTTTTGATATATTTTTAGGCACTTATGTTACTTGTTTTGCAAGTTATCATAGGATAAGCTCAGAATTATTGATCGAATGCCAAATTATTGATCCTATGTCTTACCCCATCCATTTGTGCAGGAAATACCATGCTAGGACCTGAAATTGAGCAAAGAAACATGAAGAATTGATAAGTCTTCATCGCTACAGCGGAGGATTGGTCGCTATAGCGCACCTAGGCAGGGAGAAACTAAGGTTCCATCACTACAGCGATGGATCTGGTCGCTATAGCGACCAAGGGCGGTTTGAACCCCGTTTGCTGACGTGGAGCAAACCCAAATGCCAAGAAATCTTCCATCGCTACAGCGACCAACTCATCGCTGTAGCGAGCCTTATAAAAATCAGATAGTATTTAAGCCTTTTAGCTCATTTTCTGAAGATTAACATATTTTTCCAGAAAGAGAATATGGCTAAAAAGAGGCATTCTTCATAGAGCAAAAGTGATCTAAGTGTAGATTAACTAAGAATCTTTGAGAAATCAAGTCTTAGCTTTGGATCTCCATCTTTCTTTCCACTTTTGTATTGTTGTCATGAAAATGAACAACTAAATCCCCTTTGTTGGGATTAGAGGTAATCAATCAATCTTAGATGTAAACTTTTGATCTTTCAAATATATGATTCTAGCCTTTTATATATCATTGAGTTTATTCTTGTTTTCCATTATTATGTTTGATTTAAATGTTATTGAAAAATACTTTTGAATCTAGGTTTAGAATAATATTCTATCAAATAAGAAATTCTAGACATGGAATTTGGTTTTGATAATCACACAAAGTGTCTGAACGTAAAGCTTTCGAATCGTTTAATAGATTGAGACATCGTCGATTAAACGATACGATCGATCTCACAACGTCATTTGGACACGAATGATGTTGTCGAGTGATACATGATAATTTCGTATATAAGAAAAGCTAGAATCCATATATATGATCATTAGAATATAATCCATGTTTGATTGATGAACTTTGATCCTAACGCTTTTTACGCCCTATTACTCTCCGTTTTGATTACCATTTTTAAAGTCGAATAGTTTATATCAAACAAATGATTAAACCCTTAACTTAAAATGATAATCAGTGTTGAACGGTTTATGATATCGCATTAATCCCTGTGAAGACGATATAAAAATATACTTACTTTTGACTAACATCAAAATGGCGCCGTTGTCGGGGATTAACGTTTAGATATCATAATCATTGCAGCAAAAATTATTGTTTTAAGCAATTTTGCAAATATTAATTTTATGTATATAAATATCATTTTTTATCCATCCTGTTGCTAATCTATTTGGTTAGATTTGTGAACTCTGTTTATGCGAGGTAAAACGCAGGAAGATCAACTGCTTTTTGACTCAGAGATAGAGAGAACTGCTCGGAGAAATAATAGTAAAAACCAAAAGAAAAGGCAGCTAGCCAAGAAGAGGCAACAAGAAGGAACCTCTGTTTCCATTCCTTCACCAGTTTCAACACAAGAAATAGTTATGGCAAAAGAAGGAGAAGGATGTTCAAACCCTGGTGGCAGTGGGATGCCATGTCATAACAGACCTCGACGTCTCTCTCAATTGGGAAAGTCTCCAAGAACTACTAAACAGACAGAGATGAAGACTGGGATTCTCCAGATTTTATATGCTAACCCTTTTTCAGGTTTGGATCATGAGGACCTCTTTCAACACCTGACCAAGTTCTATGAAATTGCTGGCACCTTGGGAGCAACTGAAGATGAGGAAGAGGCCATATTCATGATAATGTTTCCTCATTCAATGATTGGAAAAGCTAAAGAATGGTACTTAGACCAACCAGCACAAGTAATGACAAATTGGAATACTCTTGAGGAGAAATTTCTCGAAAGATTCTTTCCACAAAACAGATTCATGGAAGCCAAGACTACCATTGCCGTTTTTTCTCAAGGAGCAAGTGAGACACTTTGTGAAGCCTGGGAGCAATACAAGTCAATGTTAAGAAAATGTCCAAACCATGGTTTTGATGATCGTACTCAGATATATCTTTTTCGCAATGGAATGCAACAACAATCAAAGCTTTTACTTGACGCAACCGCAGGTGGTTCACTAATGTCAAAGAGTGCGGAAGATACCGTAGCAATTATTGAAAAAATGGCACTCAATGATCATCAAGCTCAGCACAACAAAAATCCCTCACAAAGAAAAGCCAGTATTCTCGACTTGGGAACAAATGATGCCATTCTAGGACAAAACAAGCAGTTAACTCAACAAGTGGAGGAACTCACAAGAAAGATGGCCAACCTTCCACAACAAATGAAAGAGATGCAGAATGAACAAAGAAGGCATCAACAAGTCGCAATTTTTTGAGCTATGTTCAGGTGATCATCCCACAGGCTATTGTCCATCGCCAACCGAAGAAGTGAGCTATGACGGTAATCAACAAAGACCGAATCAGTATCAAGGACAATATCCGGGCAATAACAACAATTTCCAAAGAGGAAACAACCAGAACTTTGGTCAAGGATCAAGCTATGGCCAACAATGAAGACAAGATGCTGGGCCATCAAACCAACAACCATACAACAATTTCAATCAATATCCACCCCAACCTGACCGCAACCAGAAGTTGGAAGACACCTTGAATCAATTTATGCAAATGTCAATGGCTAATCAAAAGAACACCGACGCAACCATCAAAACCTTGAAATACAAGTCGGACAATTAGCAAGACAATTAGCCGATCAACAAGGAGGAACATTCACTGCCAACACACAAGCCAATCCTAAAGAACATTGTAAAGCTGTAACAACAAGGAGTGATAAGGTGGTTGGTAGAGGAATAGGTGATAACCTTGAGGTGGAGAGAAAAGTGATTGAAGAGTATGAAGTTGAGGAGGAGGAAGAAACTAAAGAAGGAAGTGAGAAAGAAGTAGAGTGTGCGCCCTCGTTAAAAACGCGCAATCCTCCGAGGACGTCCGCGAACGCTCGGAAGGCCTTGTGAAGTCGCCACCAAAGTTTTTGTGTAAAGGGAACGTTGATAAACCCTTAAGTTTTTTGTTTGAAGGGAAACGATAATAAAACCCTTGACGATGAGGAAAAGTACTGGTCATCGCAACCATTGTCGGGTTCGGGAGTCGATTACGCAAGGGGAAGGTATTAGCACCCCTCACGTCCGTTGTACTCAACGGGAACCTTCTATTTGGCTAAAGCTTAAATTGTTTTTAAATGTTTTGCGCGCATGCTTATCTATGTCAAAAGGGAAAAAGAAAAAATATGATGCGAGGGAAAAAGAAAGTTTTTTTTTTATTGCGCTTGACAAGATGTCGATCTTGCTCTACGTATCTCCCGGTAGTCGGAGAATTCAAAGCGTACGTAGTTCTTTGGTAGAAAAACGTACATATGTTGGTTAATTTTAAATGGACGATGTTTTAACCGAATTCTTGCGATTAAACGTAGCTTGTATGCTCGCGCATGGGAGACTTATTAAGCGTATAGCTTGTATGCTCGCGCTTGGGAGACTTATTAAGCGTATAGCTTGTATGCTCGCGCATGGGAGACTTATTAAGCGTTTGTTTACGAATCGCGCTAGAATGTTAAAAGGCATGTCCGTTAGGTAAAAGGGTTCGAGTTGGTCGCTATGGGACCAAAAAGGGTACAATGGACTCAAAACGAGTCGATCATTGACCGAGGTGACTCAAACGAGTCGAGGGATGGTTCGATTGATCCAACGGGATCAAGAACGGGTACAATGGACTCGAATGAGTCGAACATTGACCGAAGTGACTCAAACGAGTCGAGGGATCGAATCTAGTGGCCACGGGGGACCAAAAGGTTCGGATTGACCACAAGGGGCCAAGAATTGGTTTGGTATGGTTGGATACGTTGAAAATGGAATGAGGATTGTCCGAACGACGAGACATACGTCACGCATTCGTACAATCGGGGCAATGGAGAGACATACGTCACACCATCCCTTTTTCATTCAAGTTTTTGGTTGAATCTCTTAGAAATCCCAAAGTTTATCAAAACATTTGGTTTGAAACCCAAAGTGAAGAGCTTTTGACAATTTTGTTAGAAAACGCACAAGTTCGGCTCATTTTGCGAACGGTTTTGAAAAGCGAACAAATTCGGCTTATGTTCACGTTTGGTTTTGAAAATCATGAACAATGTTTATTGTTCAAGTTTGGATTTGAAAGTAATGAACATAGCTGGTTTGTTCGAGTTGTTTTGAGTGTTTGGGGACATAACTTGTTTTGCAAGTTATCCACAAAAGTGTTACCCGAACTTGCGAATTTTCCAATATCATGCAAAATCCTTGACATGGTTTGGATAAAATGAGTTTTAAACCTCCCAGGTTCTGAGCTCTTGGGCTAGAACCTCAAAAATTGGCCATTTGGGAGCCTAAACTCAGATTCTGAGTTCTGTCATGGTCGCTCTGCGACCATGACTTCGCACTGCGAACAATGCGAATTTTTGAGTTCAGAAGCTGTTTCTGAACTGTTGTTCAGAAACAACTTCTGAACACACTCAGGACCTTTTAGGAGAGTGAAAAGATTTGAGTTTTTGCAATGAAAAGAGCTGGACAAACCAGTTTTGATGTTTTGCAAACCTTGGGATTTCTTTTGAAATTCAAAAGGGGTTTTCAAAGCAAAAGGGTTTTGGACCAAAATTGATATGCAAGCACGATTATAGATGCAAGATAATGACTTAGAAACTTACAGAGATCCTTAGCAAAGCTCCTGCTGCAATGAACTTGGATTGGTTGAAGGTTCTTGCAAAGGTTTTGAATATTGGTGATGAACTTTGAACTTTGTAATGCTTTGTGTTTGGCTGGTTTTTTGCTAGTGCTTTGGCTGGTTTCTCTGGTTATTTGCAAGTGTTTGTAAGCTGGAATGAGTGGTGTTTCTTTGTGAATAATTGCTCTTAGAATGCTGCATTTCCTTTTGCCTTGCATCTCTATTTATAGGCCAAAATGCAATCCAAAGTAATGATGGAAAATCCATAGGACCTAGCTGATTTGCGGGCTAAATTCAGGCTAAAAGGCTTTGCATTTAATGCTAATGGATAGAGGCAACCCTGCCTTGTGCCAAGGGTTAAATCCTTGACTGATTTCAGCCACAAATTCAATGGTCTTTGGATAGAAATGATGATGAATATGGCTGGATTGCAATTGGCTATGCTTGGGGATTGATCCTTGCAATCTCAATGGTTGATCAATAAAAACGTGCACTGTGATGTGCAGAGGTTGGGGGATGTAAAAGGCAAAATGTGGCTGGTGTGAGAGGGATGAAAAGCTGTTGCAAAACAGGGCAAGCAATCATGGCTTTTGCAAGTGAAAAACCAGTTGGGTTTGACTGGTTTTGGGGGAGCAAGCAGGAAGAAAGTCTTCAAGCAGGTGGCTGGCAACCTTGGGGTGGTTAACAGGTCACTTGGGAGGGACAAGAGCTGCCCAAGGGCAAGCCCACTTGCTTGTCACATGCTAGGTTGGAAGAAAAAGCTTCTTTCCTTGGCATTAATGGCAAGTCTCTCAACTCTGGCTTTTCTGAGCCCAATTAGCCATGAATGTTGATTAAAATAAATATGCAAATGATGTGTAACAAAAACTGGAATTAAATCAAAGAAACCAAAAATCTGCAGAAAAATCGCAGACTTCGCACTGCGAAGTGAACTTCGCACTACGAAGTCATCATTTTTGAAATGTTGACTTTTCTGTTGACTTTTGTTGACTTTGACTTTTTCCTTCTCTTTGATTTTTTTGATTTTTGTTTTTAAAAGGCTTAGGACAAAATTGGGGTACTACAGCTGCCCCTACTTAATTGTGTCTTTGCATAGAGTGTGTGAGTGCCGAGGGCATCTCATGAACTCTTTGCGAAGATCAATTAAGTAAAAGAAGGACCCGAATTTTGTCCTTCGCGGTATGAAAAGATTGCAGTGAAATGAAAATATTACTATGCAAAATGTAAAAGGTTGATCATATCCAGCCGCTGACACTGGAGGTAGATCTCTAAGGATGGAGTGGTTCTATTCAGCCGCTTACACTGAAGGTTGATCCACTGGGGATAAAGGTTGATCGTATCCAGCCGCTAACACTGGAGGTAGATACCTAGGGATGAAGTGATCTTATTCAGCCGCTTACACTGAAGGTCGAAACACTGAGGAAGGTGATCTTATCTAGCCACTTACACTAGAGGTCGATACCTAAAGAAAGGTGATCTTATTCAGCCGCTTACACTGAAGGTCGATCCCTAACGGTGAAGTGATCTTATTCAGCCGCTTACACTGAAGGTCGAAACACTGAGGAAGGTGATCTTATCTAGCCGCTTACACTAGAGGTCGATACCTAAAGAAAGTGATCTTATTCAGCCGCTTACACTGAAGGTCGATCCCTAACGGTGAAGTGATCTTATTCAGCCGCTTACACTGAAGGTCGAAACACTGAGGAAGGTGATCGTATCTAGCCGCTTACACTAGAGGTCGATACCTAAAGAAAGGTGATCTTATTCAGCCGCTTACACTGAAGGTCGATCCCTAACGGTGAAGTGATCTTATTCAGCCGCTTACACTGAAGGTCGAAACACTGAGGAAGGTGATCTTATCTAGCCGCTTACACTAGAGGTCGATACCTAAAGAAAGGTGATCTTATTCAGCCGCTTACACTGAAGGTCGATCCCTAACGGTGAAGTGATCTTATTCAGCCGCTAACACTGAAGGTCGAAACACTGAGGAAGGTGATCTTATCTAGCCGCTTACACTAGAGGTCGATACCTAAAGAAAGGTGATCTTATTCAGCCGCTTACACTGAAGGTCGATCCCTAACGGTGAGGATAGGTAATCTTATCTAGCCGCTTACACTAGAGGTCGATTCCTAAACTGAAATGGTCTTACCCTGAATAGGTGCCCTATTGCTTCCCTGGGGAAATAAAATATACCGCTATGGGGGGTACATGTAATCATCTCTAGACTTGGCTAGTACATAGATTGTTGAAAGAGGAAAACATGATTGTATGATGCATGATATGCTTCATGTTACCTTATGCAGTATGATATGCAATGTAATATGATATGAGATAGACTCAATCAAGAATTTCCACTGGGGAATTGGGGACAGTTTGTGCAGGAGGTTCACTGGGGAACACTTGCCTAACTGTTGATGGATGCTGGTGAATATGTGATATTCACTAGAGAATCCTTGTTGAGGATGCATGACATGATATGAAATGCATGTGTATGATTGATTTGGATATGCATGCATGAATGAAATTGACATGAGGCATGCATTATGAAATTCTGGCCAGGCAATGAACAGAAACAAACAGAGTAATCAGGTTCTGAACCTAATAGGTTCTGAACAACACGCAGGGCACAATAGTTTGCAAAACAGAGCACAAACACAAACACACACAGGCAGCAAATTAAAGTGCAGGAAAGTAAAAGGCACACAAGGTTTGTTAACCCAGTTCGGAGTAAACACCTCCTACTCTGGGGGATACCAATCCAGGAAGGAAATCCACTATTGGATTTAATCCTTAAGACTCAGACACTGACTCCCAGTTCTTATCCCAAGCAATTAACCTCCACCTAGTAAGACTTCTACCCAACTCTGAGTAATAGAATCCACTATCTTCCTATTCAAGTAACTAAACCCAGTTACTGAAACCCTTAATCAAAAACACTCTGTTTTTCAGAAAACTTCAAAAACACAACTTCATTCGTACCTAGAGGCTTAGAATGAATTACAACTCAATCAAACACCTAAACCAACTCTAACAGAGTGGTGCACAATAAAGCTAAAAGCTTAAAATACTAAGACTCAATTTTCTGATCTTAAACTCTATATATCGTGTATTGAATAGCAGCAACACTCCTCCTTATATAGTCTTCAGCAAGTCTCTTAATTATGCTCCAAATCTTCTGAATTGATTTGTTACTGAAATAAGATTGATCCAATAATGTAACAAATAAAACTGCATTAAATCTTTGAAAGATTTAAAACAGAAAATACGAATTTTCATAATTTTGAACCAAATCTTCAAAGATATCTTCTCCAATTAACCCAGCATTCTAGAAGCAATTATACAACCATAATTTCTTGCTAAATCTCCCAAGATACGTGCAAAAACAATCCAGCAAACCCAGCTTCTGATGTGGTCAACAGAAGTCAACGCTGGCTTCAGAACCTGAAACTGCTTCTGAAGTGCTACAGTGCTCCTGATGAGCATTTCAGCTTCTGATGTAGATTTTAGCTTCTGAATGGCTTCAAATGAGAAAACTTCTAACTGAAGAAATGTTCAACATAAGGAAATGCTTCTATTCCATACTTTGGTTTTGCCAAACAATGCAGCCAACACTTAAAGACTCAACACATTATGTTATGAATGATATGCATGTATGATGATTGGGTGCCGAGCAAGGTCGGGCTTTTTCTGGGGAATTTGTATTGGTGATTGCCAATGATGATTGGACTCTTTGTTTTGGGTTGAGACTCCCTGGGGAATGTCAATAAGATTTTGGCTTCATGGGGATATAAGGATCATTTTGGAAGCATGATCGATATCCAGCCTTGGTTGATGTTTGGATGTTTGGGGTGTTTTGACTGGGGAATTCTGTTCCTCCAACCCTTGGGGTCTTTGCGCTCCACGTGCCGTGAGCTATGCACTTGCCTTTGCTGAAGAGCATAAGTCCTTTGGTGCAATATTTTGGGGGGGAATTACCGCAATTCTTTCGAAATTTACGAAAATTCAAATAAAAACAACGTTTGTTTGTTTTGTTTTTTTTTGGAAGAAATTTCCTTTGTTTACTTCCCATGTTTCAATGCATTTTTATCATGAATAAAACAAAATTTTATGCGCTAATGAGAACATAAAATAATAAAAGGAAATTTATTCAATGCAAATTTGACTTCTTGAATGGGTAAAAATATATGAAGTGAGAAGTGATTACTTCTCTGAGGAAAAAGATAGAGAAAGACAAGAAAAAAGCAAAAAGAAATTTGTTGGTTTTGGCACAACACATGCTATTTTCCTTATGACTTCGAGATTTTTTTTTTGAAGATGCTGACGAGACCGATTCTTCTCCTCTTGAATCCTGTCCGGAGCTTGGATGTTGCAGTCATTGCCTCTTTTTTTGTTAACCCCTAATTTTTGCCTGGACCGCTCTTTCGAATTTTCAGTCCACCGGGGTGTATTTCCTTTTTTTGATGTCCTTTATTTTTGCCTAGACCGCCTTTTCAGGTTTTCAATCTAGCAGGACGCTCTCTATTGCCTAAACCGCCCTTTCAGGTTTTCGATTTAGCGAGCTTTTTCTTTTTTTCTCTCTCTTTTTTAGGCATAATACTTCTTGACTGCATCAGAGTTTATTGAGAGTGGGAACTCTTCTCCGTCCATAGTGGTGATGATCAAGGCTCCGCCAGAGAAGGCTTTCTTTACCACGTACGGTCCATCATAGCTGGGAGTCCATTTCCCTCGGGGATCTTTGTGGATAGGTAATATCTTCTTGAGCACTAGGTCTCCTTCTTTGAATTCTCGAGGACGGACCTTCTTGTCGAATGCCCTCTTGAGTCTCCTTTGATAGAGCTGTCCGTGACATATCGCCGTCAGACGCTTTTCCTCTATGAGATTCAGTTGGTCAAACCTTGTTTGGACCCATTCAGCTTCTTCTAGCTTGGTTTCCATCAAGACCCTTAACGAAGGGATTTCCACCTCAATGGGAAGCACCGCTTCCATACCGTATACTAAGGAGAAAGGGGTTGCCCCAGTTGAAGTGCGAATGGCTGTTCTGTAGCCATGTAGCGCAAAGGGAAGCATCTCGTGCCAATCCTTATATGTTGCTACCATCTTCTGGATGATCTTCTTTATGTTCTTATTGGCTGCTTCTACCGCACCGTTCATCTTTGGTCGGTAAGGGGAGGAATTATGGTGCTCAATCTTGAAATCTTTGCACAACTCCTTCATTGTCTTGTTGTTCAGGTTTGCCCCATTATCAGTGATGATTTTGTGGGGTGTGCCGTAACGACAAATGATTTCCTTCTTGATGAATCGGGCTACCACTTGTTTGGTTACGTTTGCATACGAAGCTACTTCGACCCACTTGGTGAAATAGTCGATGGCAACGAGGATGAAGCTATGTCCATTTGATGCTTTGGGCTCGATCATTCCAATCATGTCTATGCCCCACATAGAGAATGGCCAAGGTGAAGTCATGACGTTCAGGGGAGTTGGTGGTACATGCACCTTGTTGGCATAAATTTGGCATTTATGACAAGTTTTGGCATAGTGGAAACAGTCAGCTTCCATGGTTAGCCAATAATAGCCCGCCCTTAGGATTTTCTTTGCCATTGCATGCCCATTGGCACGGGTTCCAAAAGATCCCTCGTAGATTTCTTTGATGAGCATGTCCGCTTCATGTTTATCCACACATCTGAGCAGGACCATGTCGTAGTTTCTTTTGTAGAGGGTATTTCCACTGAGGAAGAACTGGGATGCCAATCTCCTGAGGGTTCTCTTGTCGGTGTGTGAGACATTTTCTGGATACTCTTGCTCTTCAAGGTATCGCTTGATGTCGTAGAACCAGGGTTTGTTGTCAAGTCCTTCTTCGACTAATGCACATACAACCGGTTTGTCTCTACGATCCATCTTTATGATTGGTGCTTCATTGTGGAAATTTACTTGGTACATTGATGATAATGTAGCCAAAGCATCTGCCACCTGATTTTCTTCTCGAGGTATGTGGTGGAAGTTGATTTCATCAAAATGCTCAATCAACTCTACAACCCGGGCTCGGTAGGGAATTAAATTGGGATGTTTTGTTTCCCATTCTCCTTTGACTTGATAGATGACTAAGGCTGAGTCACCGTATACTTCAAGGTTTTTGATCCTTAGCTCAATTGCTGCTTCGAGGCCTACGATACATGCTTCATATTCCGCCATGTTATTGGTACAGTCAAAGCATAACCTTGCTGTGAATGGTTGATATCCATTTCTTGGGGAGATTAAAACTGCCCCGATCCCGTGCCCCATGGCATTTGAGGCGCCGTCGAAAGCGAGCTTCCATCGAGCTCTCGGTTCTGGCCCTTCATCATCGCTTGTGACCTTTTCGTCATTCAAAGCTACGACATCTTCATCCGGGAAGTCGAATTGTATGGGTTGATAATCCTCCAATGGTTGGTGAGCAAGGTGCTCGGATAAAACACTCCCTTTGATGGCTTTTTGAGCAACGTATTGGATGTCGTACTCAGACAGCAGCATTTGCCAACGGGCTATCTTTCCTGTGAGGGCAGGCTTTTCGAAGATGTACTTGATGGGATCCATCTTTGATATCAACCAAGTTGTATGGGTCAACATGTATTGCCTTAGGCGTCGAGCCGCCCATGCTAAAGCGCAGCAAGTCTTTTCAAGTGAAGTATACCTTGTTTCACAGTCGGTAAACTTCTTGCTTAGGTAGTAGATTGCGTGCTCTTTTCTTCCCGTTTCATCTTGTTGTCCTAACACACAACCCATTGATCCTTCAAGTACGGTTAGGTATAAGATGAGGGGTTTACCCGGAACCAGAGGTATTAAAATTGGTGGTTCTTGCAGGTATTGTTTGATCTTGTCAAACGCCTCTTGGCAATCCTCATTCCAATGAACGGCTTGGTTTTTCCTTAGTAGTTTGAAGATTGGTTCGCAGGTAGCTGTCATGTGTGAGATGAACCTAGCGATGTAGTTCAATCTTCCTAAGAAACCCCGGACCTCTTTCTCGGTACTTGGCGCTGGCATTTCTTGGATAGCCTTTACCTTGTCAGGATCCACTTCGATACCCTTTCGGCTGACGATGAAGCCCAATAACTTTCCGGATCTAACGCCAAATGTGCACTTGTTAGGATTTAAGCGCAGCTTGAACTTTCTTAGGCGTTCGAAAAGCTTTTGTAGATGGACTAGATGATCCTCCTCCGTTTGGGATTTGGCAATCATGTCGTCGACGTAGACCTCAATTTCCTTATGGATCATGTCATGGAAAAGAGTTACCATTGCTCTTTGGTATGTTGCCCCGGCATTTGTTAATCCGAAAGACATTACCTTATAGCAGAAAGTTCCCCACGGGGTGATAAATGTGGTTTTCTCCATGTCCTCTGGAGCCATCTTGATTTGGTTATATCCCGAGAAGCCGTCCATAAAGGAGAAGACTGAGAATTGGGCTGTGTTGTCTACCAATATGTCGATATGTGGTAGCGGGAAATCATCCTTTGGGCTTGCTCTATTCAAGTCCCGATAATCCACACACATTCTAATTTTGCCATCCTTCTTTGGAACTGGCACAATGTTGGCAACCCATGTTGGATACTTGGTTACAGCTAAGAAGCCGACATCAAATTGCTTTTTGACCTCCTCTCTGATCTTGAGAGCCATATCGGGTCGAGTTCTTCTCAATTTCTGCTTCACTGGTGGGCATTCTGGCTTGAGTGGCAGCTTATGTACGACGATGTTAGGGTCTAAACCTGGCATGTCTCGATACGACCAAGCGAATACGTCCACGTACTCTTGCAGAAGCTTAATCAACTTTCCTTTCATATCCTCATGTAGGGAGGCTCCTATCTTGACCTCTCTCTTATCCTTTTCGGTCCCCAAGTTGACCTTTTCAACTGATTCTTGGTGAGGTTGTATTACCCTATCCCTTTGATTTGCAAATCTGGACAATTCTTCAGGCGGTTCATAATCGTCCTCTTCATCATCTTCCGTTTGATTAATCGGGAAATCGAAGTCATAAGGGATTAAGGCAGTGTTGTTTTTGGAGGGTGGATTTGTAGATCTGCATGAGTATGATTTTTTTAGGCTTTTTGTAAAATTTTTTTTAAAACAAATGCAAAAAAGAAAAAGACTCAAATGAACATAAAAGAGTGATTTTATTCATGATTGAAAATAACTTTAAAACATGGGGGCCCCACACGATTAATCATTTGCCTTGGGCAGAGCTAAATGATTTTTTTTTAAAAGTAAAACAAACATGGTTTATTACTTGATCTTGGTAATGATCTCGGGAATTGCAATAGCCCTCCAATTGTTCAAAGCTTCATCCGAAGCGCAACGGTACACCAAATCAGGCACGTCTTCATCTACATCTTCAAGTAGAGCCACTTGATCTTCATTGATAAATCTCGCACTGACGAATGTTTTCGAAATGGGGAGGATCCCTTGCTTTGGAGGCTTTGAGGATGTTTCGGCTGATGGATGATATCCCAACCCGAAGCGATTTTTCTTCTCCGGTATGTCCACTAATTCGCCCCATCCGGCAGGTCGGCTTTCTTCTAGGGCCTCTCTTATTGCCCTCCATGATGACATGGCTGTCCGAGCCTCTTTCTTAGGCTTTGAGCTCAAAGTCACGACATTCGCCACTTCCAAAGACTGGAAAGGAACATCCACAGCTTCTTCGTCCGTTTCTATATAACGGAACGACGAGAGATGGCTTACCATCATGTCCTCTTGCCCGGAAACTACAATCATTTGGTTATCAATGATGAACTTAAGTTTCTGGTGCAGAGTAGAGGTGATGGCTCCGGCCGCATGAATCCATGGTCGTCCGAGAAGACAACTGTAAGTTGGATTAATATCCATGACTTGGAAGGTTATGGAGAAAACCTTAGGCCCGATTTGGACTGGTAAGTCGATCTCCCCTACGACGGCTCTTCTTGACCCGTCAAAAGCTTTTACGACCAAGGCGCTGGGCTTCATTACTGTCCCTTCACAAGATAGCTTTAGGAGGGTAGTCTTGGGCATGACATTCAAAGATGACCCCGTGTCCACTAACACTCGAGAGAGGATGTGGTCCATGCATTTCACGGAGATATGTAAGGCGCGGTTATGAATATGCCCCTCGTCGGGTAGCTCATCGCCATTGAAACCCAAGTACCTACTTGAGGTAATATTTCCGACTATCCCGTCAAATTGGTCCACAGGAATGTCCTTGGTGACATGTGCCTCACTGAGGATCCGCATCAACGCTTCTCGGTGTGCTTCCGAGCTTAGTAGTAGGGATAACATGGAGATCTTGGAGGGAGTTTGACCTAGCTGGTCAATGATTTTACACTCGCTCTTTTGGATTATCCTTAGGAACTCTTCGGCCTCTTTTTGTGGGGTTGCCTTTTGAGAGGGCCCCGCTTGGTTCTCCTTTTCCTCCACGCTCTTTTCTTTGAGCGGCTCTCTTGGTAGTACGGCTGGCGTCTTCCCGAGTTCTTTCGGAGCGAAGACTCTACCACTTCTGGTTATTCCTCCAACACCGGTAATGTTAGTGATGCTGGGCTCAATTTTGGCTAGTGGTTTTCCCTCCACATAGGCCACATGTTGGTAATTCCATGGTACCCTCTTCGGGCTTTCAAAAGAGAAGGGTGCAGGTACGTGGAATATTATGGGCTGTATAGGCATTGGTACCTTTCTCCTTTGGTAAGGGATTTCGAGAGGTTTTGGGTCATGAGACTCCAAGGTAGCAACGTCCGTGCCGTCCTTTATATAGCCCATCTGGATCCAACCTTGGTCCATTAGCTCTTGTAGACAACTCTTCAACTCTCCGCACTTGTCCGGGTTGATTTTGCAGGCTTCGCAGTTGGCGTGCATCTCCTCGAACAAACCAAAACCGGTTAAACGCTCCCTTATGATTGACAGGGGAGTCTTAACATTGGCTACCTTCTTGATTGGACCAAAGTCCTCTTGTTCTTCCACCGCATTTATAGAGGGACCCGCATGCCCCGGTAATGGGTTATTTTTTACATTGGGGTTCTCTTCCTTGAAGGACAGCAATTTCCTGTCGATAAGGTCCTGGACCTTGTGTTTGAAAACTCTACAGTTCTCGACATTGTGCCCCACGGTTCCTACGTGGTAATCACATTTTGCATTTGCGTCGTACCAATGTGGATATGGTGGCAACATTGGTGGTAGTAGTCTTGGCTCGACCATCCCCTTTTGGATTAGATATGGCAAAATTTGACCATAAGGCATAGGTACGGGATCAAACTGCCTATTGTTGTAGGTGTTCCTTGGGCCCGTTTGGTTCCTTGATGGGTACCCGCCTTGTTGTTGCTGCTGTTGATTTTGTTGAGGCAACACTACTGGTTGTCGAGGTGGAGTTGTGGGAATTACTTGAGGTGAGTAACGCCCTTGAGCCGTTGCTGCTGCCACATAAGGATAGTGGTAGTGAGGCATTTGGTTTGATGGTGGGCAAGATGGTCCCACTATAACAGCATTCGTCTCCCCCTCTTTCTTTTTGTGAAAGTTGCTGGGGGGTCTCCTAGCTCCACTTTGAGCTTCTAGAGGGCCTTGGATCCTTCCCTTCTTTACTCCGTTCTCTATTCTTTCACCAATCATGACTAGATCGGAAAAGCCGGAAGATGTGCTTCCAATCATTTTGTCATAATATGGGCCTTGAAGTGTGCCCATAAAGGTGTCGACAAGCTCCCCTTCCAATAATGGTGGTTGTACACGAGAAGCTAGTTCTCTCCACCGTTGAGCGTACTCCTTGAAGGACTCATTGCTTCTTTGCAGGAGGTTTTGCAGTGGCATCCTATTTGGAGCCATGTCCAAATTATATTTGTATTGTTTTAGGAAAGCATCGGCTAGATCCTTCCAAGTTTGGACGTGGGTACGCTCAAGTTGCATGTACCAATCCAATGATGCTCCGCTTAAACTATCTTGAAACACATGCACCATGAGTTTCTCATTCATTGCGTAAGCTGCCATCTTCCTACAGAACATCCGTAGATGGTTCCGAGGGCATTGAATTCCCTTGTACTTTTCGAAATCCAGTGCTTTGAACTTCGGAGGGATTACCACGTCGGGCACTAGGCACATGTCCAAAGCGTTGTGGGCACCGTATGAACTGAATCCTTCGACAGCTTTCAACCTTTCTTCCAAAACTCGATACATTTGGGTGGTATCGTTGTCTTGGTGGGTGGTGTCGGGAGCAGACTGTCTTGGCTGATTATTTTCCACATTATGAGAAATCACCTCATGCTGAGTAGTGGAAGTTCCTTGAGGACGATGCTCTTCGTTCCTTACGGGGATTGTGAGCGGTGGTGGAGGTGGTCCATGACCCTCATTTTCAAAAGGTGGGGTATAACCCACAGGTAAACCATAAAGAGGCCATTGCACATTGGCTGCATCTGTTGTTGGGCGAGGGTTACTTTCTCGTGCCGATAGAGTTTGCATTAACTCTAGCATCTGATCCATCTTCCCCTTCATTCCATCAACCTCTTCTCTCAAAGCCGCTTGAGTTTGTTCCAAATTGTCCATGATCCTTTGTTTGTTGGCTCGTGTTCCGTACGAGTGTTGGAGATCTGGTTCTTGGACCGAGGGCTTTCGGGCTATGATTGCTTTGAACTGTTTTTAGGGGAATGAATGAGTTTTTTTTTTTTTTTTTGAAAAATGCATGAAGATGCATGTGGATGTATGTATGCGATGAGCATGCAAAATATGTGTTTTTTTTTTTTTGCTTTATGAAGGAATTTAAAGGTGCACAATTAATATTAGCAATTTGAAATATTAAAGACCGGGAAATTGATTATGCTTCAAAATATTATATTTGATTAGATAACATTTGTTTACAAAGTGTAACTAATGCTATTACAAATCAAATAGCCGCTCGCTTCTCGGCTTTGCTCATTTCTTCCCTATAGAAATCTATGGTGTCCTTGCAGAACTTCATAAACTTCTGGATCTCCATAGGGATGACAAAGTAAGGCATGACCATCTCGGCCTCCGCTAGCCTCTTTGGAAGTTGGGTGATTACCAAGTTCGAGAATGCAACCAATTTAGTGAAATCCTCACTTAATCGGGTGGCGTCTTTCCATACACACTCAATTACTTCCTTGCGCTGGTCTAGCTTGACTCTTGCACTTCTAATTTCATCATGTAGTTGTGCAATATGGTCCCCGTGAGCTCTTGCAATCTTGTCGAAGTATTCTTCGAATTTCTTGATGTCCGCTTCGAGACGATTGCATTTTAGCCTCCCTTGATGAGAAAGGCTCTCATGTCTTTGTCGTTGGACGCGTTCGGCTTGAAGCTGCTCTTTGTAGTCTTTAACTACTTCTTGGAGCTGTTGATTTTTCTCTTGAAATTTCAACCTCCATTTTCGTTGAGCTTCGATGGCTAGTTCGTCGAACTTCTTGAGCTCTTGGTTGGAATGCAAGATTCTTTCCAACTCTTCGTCCTTGGCCACAAGGTTGGCATCCGCGCTAACCAAGCCGCCTCCTATCCAATCTCTCTTCCCTTCGGAGATTCTTAGCCGCTTTTGGCACACTAGGAGAGAATTTGTCACTTCATCTCGATCTCTCTTCGTCCTAGTGATTTCTCCTAAAGCTTGGAGGTGCTTCAATTCTAAGTCTCCATTTTTGTTTTGGAGTTCTCGAATTTTAGCTTTGAGTTCCTCCACTTCTTTGTTGGGAATGGTTGCAATAGGTTTAGGTGGAGGAGGTTTTGGAGGGCACACGACCACAAAGGGTAACTTGATTGCTTTGACCCTCTCCTTCACCCATTGAGTGTAAAGGGGTTTGGCGACACAGTTTCTCTTGCCAACCCTTCCTTTGCGCACTTGGTTCCATGCTCCCCGGATTCTCTCTAGCAATGCCGGGTCTTGATCACCTTCCCTTAAGAAGAAAGCTTCCAACAAAAGGTCATTGGGTTTGTCTTCCATTGAAAAACCTAGTTGTCGGAGAGAGAGGACCGGATTGTAGTTAATACATCCCTTAGTACCAATGAGGGGTACATTAGGGAAGTCCCCGCAACTGAGGATGATTTCCGGGTCCTCTAAATTTGGAGAAAACCAATGGATGTCCTTCTCGGTGAGGGTTGTCATCCGTTGTGACCATTTGAGCTTGGCCCGGTTTTCCACAAAGTCTCGGTTTCTTGGCATGTGGGACATCATCCAAATTTGCACCACAGGAGTACAACAAGAAATTTTGCGTCCCCTTGCTTGTTCATGCCTAGAGTAGAGGGTATGATAAAAATCCGCCAAAATTGTGGGAACCGGATTTTTAGTCATAAATACCTCTAAAGCCGGAAAGTCTATGAAATCGTCCATGTTGGGGAATAAGACAATCCCGTAGACTAAGAGGGCTAGGATGGCGTTGAATGCTCCTCCCTCTTTGTTGGCTAACATCTCCCGAGCTTTGGCCTCCAAGAACTTTCTTGCGAATCCCTTAAGGTTTCCTCTAACTTCCAAGTTAGATGCTACTTCTTGGATGTCAAGGTATAAGGATTCGGCGATGGCTTCTAATGTGGGGTCCTTTCCCGGACCGAGATAGAGTTCATGATCCTTCATGCTACACCCCAAAATCTTCTCAAATTCTTCCAAAGTCGGCGCTAGTTGGAAGTCTTGAAATGTGAAGCACCGTAGAGGTGGGTCGAAGAATTGCGCCAAAGTGGTTAAGGCCGTTGAATCTATTCTCACGGGTAGGAGATCAAGGATTAGCCCATAGCTTGCCTCGAAAATACTCTTGTTGACCGAAGAGAGCCTTTTACTTAGAGCTAATAAACTTTCCACCTTAGGAGCTTTAATTTTGAAGGCGAGCGTATTTTTATTCCCGGAATCCATATTTCTTTTTGCTAATATTTGGTTGCTCTTTTTAAATTCCTATAAAGCAAAATGATGCGAAAATTACTTTCATGAATGCAAATGATATGCAAGGGTATGGTTTATGAAGGTTCGGAACTTCCCCCCATCCTTACGTGTAGGCTCTAAAAGGTGAAATTTCCTAAGAAGAGGTCCCTAGAGTCATAGATCTCACATGGAATTAGGGTTGTCTATGGACATACGTCGACATGACTTCAATTAATTCCATTTGAAAATCTCCTCTAAGCGGGGTTGGGCATCCTACCTCACGGACATACGTCAACGTGGGCTTCCGCTCACAACCACCATTCTAACTTAGTTTTTTCTCAAGCTCGGGTAGAGAGCCTCACACGTCCAGCATTAACCCGAACAATGTGGAGTAACATCGCTCAAGTAACCCCCGCATTTGATATATATGACATGAATATAAAGCAAAATAAAGCGATTATAAACATAAAGCATGGGAATGACATGGATAAATAAAATAAAGCATGCGCGTAAATAAAATAAAAACAATTGGCTTAAAAGCCAAATAGGATAGGCTTGACTTGCTAGTGGGGAAAGGGTCCCCAGTGAAGTCGCCAGCTGTGCGCCCTCGTTAAAAAGGCGCAATCCTCCGAGGACGTCCGCGAACGCTCGGAAGGCCTTGTGAAGTCGCCACCAAAGTTTTTGTGTAAAGGGAACGTTGATAAACCCTTAAGTTTTTTGTTTGAAGGGAAACGATAATAAAACCCTTGACGATGAGGAAAAGGACTGGTCATCGCAACCATTGTCGGGTTCGGGAGTCGATTACGCAAGGGGAAGGTATTAGCACCCCTCACGTCCGTTGTACTCAACGGGAACCTTCTATTTGGCTAAAGCTTAAATTGTTTTTAAATGTTTTGCGCGCATGCTTATCTATGTCAAAAGGGAAAAAGAAAAAATATGATGCGAGGGAAAAAGAAAGTTTTTTTTATTGCGCTTGACAAGATGTCGATCTTGCTCCTACGTATCTCCCGGTAGTCGGAGAATTCAAAGCGTACGTAGTTCTTTGGTAGAAAAACGTACATATGTTGGTTAATTTTAAATGGACGATGTTTTAACCGAATTCTTGCGATTAAACGTAGCTTGTATGCTCGCACATGGGAGACTTATTAAGCGTATAGCTTGTATGCTCGCGCTTGGGAGACTTATTAAGCGTATAGCTTGTATGCTCGCGCATGGGAGACTTATTAAGCGTTTGTTTACGAATCGCGCTAGAATGTTAAAAGGCATGTCCGTTAGGTAAAAGGGTTCGAGTTGGTCGCTATGGGACCAAAAAGGGTACAATGGACTCAAAACGAGTCGATCATTGACCGAGGTGACTCAAACGAGTCGGGGGATGGTTCGATTGATCCAACGGGATCAAGAACGGGTACAATGGACTCGAACGAGTCGAACATTGACCGAAGTGACTCAAACGAGTCGAGGGATCGAATCTAGCGGCCACGGGGGACCAAAAGGTTCGGATTGACCACAAGGGGCCAAGAATTGGTTTGGTATGGTTGGATACGTTGAAAATGGAATGACGATTGTCCGAACGACGAGACATACGTCACGCATTCGTACAATCGGGGCAATGGAGAGACATACGTCACACCATCCCTTTTTCATTCAAGTTTTTGGTTGAATCTCTTAGAAATCCCAAAGTTTATCAAAACATTTGGTTTGAAACCCAAAGTGAAGAGCTTTTGACAATTTTGTTAGAAAACGCACAAGTTCGGCTCATTTTGCGAACGGTTTTGAAAAGCGAACAAATTCGGCTTATGTTCACGTTTGGTTTTGAAAATCATGAACAATGTTTATTGTTCAAGTTTGGATTTGAAAGTAATGAACATAGCTGGTTTGTTCGAGTTGTTTTGAGAGTTTGGGGACATAACTTGTTTTGCAAGTTATCCACAAAAGTGTTACCCGAAGTAATGATGGAATATCCATAGGACCTAGCTGATTTGTGGGCTAAATTCAGGCTAAATGGCTTTGCATTTAATCCTAATGGATAGAGGCAACCCTGCCTTGTGCCAAGGGTTAAATCCTTGACTGATTTTAGCCACAAATTCAATGGTCTTTGGATAGAAATGATGATGAATATGGCTGGATTGCAATTGGCTATGCTTGGGGAATGATCCTTGCAATCTCAATGGTTGATCAATAAAAACGTGCACTGTGATGTGCAGAGGTTGGGGGATGTAAAAGGCAAAATGTGGCTGGTGTGAGAGGGATGAAAAGCTGTTGCAAAACAGGGCAAGCAATCATGGCTTTTGCAAGTGAAAAACCAGCTGGGTTTGACTGGTTTTGGGGGAGCAAGCAGGAAGAAAGTCTTCAAGCAGGTGGCTGGCAACCTTGGGGTGGTTAACAGGTCACTTGGGAGGGACAAGAGCTGCCCAAGGGCAAGCCCACTTGCTTGTCACATGCTAGGTTGGAAGAAAAAGCTTTTTTCCTTGGCATTAATGGCAAGTCTCTCAACTCTGGCTTTGCTGAGCCCAATTAGCCATGAATGTTGATTAAAATAAATATGCAAATGATGTGTAACAAAAACTGGAATTAAATCAAAGAAACCAAAAATCTGCAGAAAAATCGCAGACTTCGCACTGCGAAGTGAACTTCGCACTGCGAAGTCATCATTTTTGAAATGTTGACTTTTCTTTTGACTTTTGTTGACTTTGACTTTTTCCTTCTCTTTGATTTTTTTGATTTTTGTTTTTAAAAGGCTTAGGACAAAATTGGAGTACTACACAGAGGAAGAAAATAATGAGGATGATTTAGTTGAAAATGAAAAGTTGGAGAATAGGAGTAAAGTTATGGTGAAGGAGAAGAGCAAGAAGCAAGAAGCTGTGCCAAATCAACATTTGCCATACCCACTCACACCAACCAAGAAGATCAAAGAACAACAATATGCAAGGTTCCTTGATATTTTCAAAAGATTACAAATTAATATTCCATTCTCGGAAGCCTTGGAACAAATGCCGACATACGCAAAATTTATGAAAGAAATTTTGTCCAAGAAACGAAGGTACAATGATGAAGAAACATTTCAACTTGATGCGAATTGTAGTGCCATCATCCAAAGAACATTGCCGAAGAAGGAGAAAGATCCGGGAAGAGTCACATTACCGGTATCAATAGGCAATGTGAATGTCGGTAAAGCACTTATTGATCTTGGTTCAAGCATCAACCTAATTCCACTTTCTGTTTTCAAAAGGGTTGGTGATTTGGATTTGAAACATACAAGAATAACGTTGCAACTAGCCGACAAATCTGTTACACGTCCGATTGGAATAGCTGAAGATGTCTTGGTAAAAGTAGATAAATTCCTATTTCCAATTGATTTTGTTGTGATGAATATTCCAGAGGATGATGATGTACCACTCATTCTTGGGAGGACCTTTATGTAAACAACAAGAATGATGATTGATCTTGACGATGGTTTAATGAAAGTCCGGGTGGACGATGAAGAAGTCAGTTTCAACATTAATGAGGCTATAAAGCATCCTCACGATAAAGGGGCATGTTTCAAAATGGATGCAATTGATGAAGTAATCATGGATACAAGAAAGCAGCTGCATATGCCAATGCCCCTTGAAAGAGTTTTAACAAATGCACTTGTTGTAATAAGTGCAGAAGAGGAGAAAGAAATTGAAGAATGCTTGAAAGAGCAAGATTCATTGAAGGCAGTTTCCCCTCACAAGGCAAAAATTGAGGAATTGAAGGTTGAATCCAATGACAAAGAAACAAAGCCGGAGATGAAAGTTTTACCATCTAATTTAAAGTATGTTTTTCTTGAAGAAGATGGTGTAAAACCTGTCATTATCAGCAGCTCTTTATCAAGCAAAAAAGAGAAAAAGTTAATTGAAATTCTGAAAGAAAACAAAGAAGCAATCGGGTGGACATTATCCGACTTGAAAGGGATAAGTCCTTCGTATTGTATGCACAAAATCATGATGAAGGATGATTTCAAGCCAGTCGCACAACCCCAACGCCGCTTAAATCCAAATATGAAGGAGGTAGTGAGAAAAGAAGTAGTGAAGTTACTTGAAGCCGGGATGGTTTACCCGATTTCCGATAGCTCATGGGTGAGTTCGGTTCAAGTGGTTCCGAAGAAGGGCGGTATAATGGTGATAAAGAATGAGAATAATGAACTAATTCCAACAAGAACCGTCACTGGCTGGAGGATCTGTATTGATTACCGGAGACTTAATCAAGCAACGAGAAAGACCATTTTCCATTGCCATTCATGGATCAAATGCTTGAGAGATTATCCGGCCAGGCCTTTTATTGCTTTCTTGACGGATATTCCGGCTATAATCAAATATCTGTGAATCCAGAAGACCATGAAAAGACAGCTTTCACTTGTCCTTTTGGGGTTTTTGCTTATAGACGGATGCCTTTTGGTCTTTGTAATGCGCCTGCAACATTTCAAAGATGTATGCAAGCGATTTTCTCTTATTTGATTGAAAAGAGCATTGAAGTGTTCATGGACGATTTCTCTGTCTTTGGATCATCATTTGAATTATGTTTGAAGAATTTGGACACCGTTCTGAAGCGGTGTAGGGAGACTAATCTGGTCCTTAATTGGGAAAAATGCCATTTCATGGTCACCGAGGGTATTGTGCTCGGCCATAAAATTTCTTCCAAAGAAATGCAAGTTGATCAAGCAAAGATTGACGTGATTGTAAAACTACCACCACTAATTAATGTCAAAGGTATAAGGGGTTTTCTTGGTCATGCCAGATTTTATCGGCGCTTCATCAAGGACATTTCAAAGATCGCAAAGCCTTTGAGAAATTTGCTCAACAAAGATAAGTCCTTTGATTTTGATCAGAATTGTTTAATTGCTTTTGATACTCAAAAAAATTTGACATCCGCACCCACAATCACCGCACCAAACTGGGCACTTGACTTTGAATTAATGTGCGATGCTAGTGATTATGCGGTGGGGGCCGTGCTAGGACAACGAAAGAATAAAATTTTTCATGTTATACATTATGCAAGCAAGGTTTTGAAAAATGCACAAATCAATTATGCAACAACTGAAAAAGAATTGCTTGCAATAGTATATGCATTAGAAAAATTCCGTTCTTACCTCATTGGTTCCAAGATTGTTGTGTATACTGACCATGCAGCAATCAAGTACCTTATCACAAAAGCCGATTCGAAGCAGAGGCTCATTCGATGGATGCTCCTGTTGCAAGAGTTTGACTTAGAGATAAAGGACAAGAAAGGAACTGAAAATTTAGTAGCCGACCATTTGTCAAGGCTAATAAATGAAGAGGTAACAAAGCATGAGAAAGAGGTTGTGGAAGAATTTCCAGATGAAAAGCTGTTTATGGTGCAGGAAAGGCCATGGTTTGCCGACATAGCAAACTATCAAGCAACTGGATTTATACCGGAGGATTATGATTGGCAAATGAAAAAGAAGTTCATCCGTGATTCTACTCAATATGTTTGGGATGATCCTTATTTGTTCAAAATTGGATCTGATAATCTATTGAGGAGATGCGTTTCAAATGATGAAGCCAAGAGCATCTTGTGGCATTGTCATAACTCTCCGTATGGTGGACATTTCAATGGAGAAAGAACAGCAGCTAAAGTTTTTCAATCCAGATTTTATTGGCCTACACTTTTTAAAGATGCATATGTACACTGTCAATACTGTGAAGAGTGCCAAAAGACCGGAGGAATCTCAAAAAGAAATGAAATGCTGTTACAAAGCATCCTGGAAGTGGAGGTTTTTGATTGCTGGGGGATTGATTTTGTAGGTCCGTTCCCATCTTCATATTCAATGAGTACATCTTGGTTGCAGTAGATTATGTGTC
Source organism: Medicago ruthenica (assembly GCA_018208015.1). Taxonomy (NCBI): domain Eukaryota; kingdom Viridiplantae; phylum Streptophyta; class Magnoliopsida; order Fabales; family Fabaceae; genus Medicago; species Medicago ruthenica. The sequence continues at coordinate 77,819 of WNNG01000298.1, read as the reverse complement.
AAAATGGGTGGAAGCTATAGCATCGCCGAAAGCGGATAGCAAGACGGTGATCAAATTTCTGAAGAAAAACATTTTCACCCGATTTGGAATGCCAAGAGTCCTAATAAGTGATGGAGGATCACATTTCTGCAATTCACAGCTTGCCAAAGCACTTGATCATTATGGAGTGAAGCATAAGGTAGCAACACCTTACCATCCTCAAACAAATGGCCAAGCCGAAGTCTCGAATCGTGAAGTTAAAAGAATTCTTGAAAAGACAATGTCGACATCAAGGAAGGATTGGTCATCAAAGCTGGATGAAGCTTTGTGGGCTTATAGGACAGCATACAAATCACCTATAGGCCTCACTGCATTTCAAATGGTTTACGGGAAGGCATGTCATCTACCGGTCGAATTGGAACATAAAGCGTTTTGGGCGCTAAAATTCTTGAATTTTGATTAAGAACAAGCCGGTGAAAAAAGAAGAATTCAAATGCATGAGCTAGATGAAATGAGGAATCAAGCTTATGAATCTTCAAGGATGTACAAGGAAAAAGTAAAAAATTATCATGACAGGAGGATCGTGAAAAGAAATTTTCAGCCCGGGCAAATGGTGTTGTTGTTTAACTCAAGGCTGAAGTTATTTCCGGGAAAATTAAAGTCAAAATGGTTTGGCCCTTTCATGATCAAAGAAGTGAAACCATATGGAGCAGTAGAGCTGGAAGACCCAGTCACAAAATCTTGTTGGACTGTTAATGGCCAGAGGTTGAAGCCCTATTTTGGTTGTGAAGTTGATCGTCTCACAACGACAATTTCACTCAATGATCCGTAATCAAACATGAAACAGGCGTCGAGCTAATGACGTTAACCAAGCGCTTGTTGGGAGGCACCCCAATTTTGTAAGTATGTTGCTTTTTCATTTGTATTTTAGTCCTTATAATCCATTTTTTCATGAAGAGTTAGTGGCACAAGTCAAAATTTTAAATTTTTTGTTTTCTGTCATGGTCGCTATAGCAATCAATCCCATCGCTACAGCGACGAGTCCAAATTTCAGAGTCTGAAGGTCAGAGTCTGAAGCTTCAGACTCTGCGCTCGCTGTAGCGACGGGTGGTCGCTGTAGCGATGACAGAAAAACCTGTCAGTGCAGAAACCAATGTCACTTACTCTCCATAACTTCCCCCCAACCACGCACTCATCTTCTCTTATATGTTTCATTCCACCAAAACAGAAAACCCTAGTTTTCTTTCCATTTTTCATTTCATCTTCCATTTGCATTACATTTCAAAGCAAAATTTTATATTTTCTTGCATCATCTCTATATTCCAAGTCCATATTCCATTTCCATCTTGTGAATTATCTCTATCAGGTACAATTTCACAGCTTTCTCTTTTCACTTCTTATGTTTTCAAGTTTTATGATTGCTTTGTGCATTTTTCAGAAGTTTGAAATTAGGGTTATGCTTTTATTTAATCATTTGAAGCTTGCCCATTTTAATCTTTGGTTTAAGCTGTTAGAAATGAAATAGAATCACCAACCAAACTTGCCTAACATCTTCATTCCTCTTAAAAAATCGTTTTTTGAAACTTACCCATTTTGTAAAAATTTGAATTAAAAATGGGTATGTGATGATTGGGAAGTTCTGGTGATTATAATTCATTTTTATGAGCTTTACTTTTGATTATTCGTGCCTCAAGTTGTTTTGAAAATGACAAAAATGAGAAAAATTCAAAAATCTGTGTTTCATGGCTACAACACAGTTTCGTCGCTGTAGCCCAGAAACAAGAAGAATTTCTGGGTTTCATCGCTACAGCGACCAGTCTCGTCGCTGTAGCGCGCGTGTCCAGAACCTGTTTTCAAATTTTTTCATTCTTATTCTAACTTGCATTCCTATATTTTTGTCTTTGTGCTTCTATTTTTGTAGGAATGGCACCTAAAACTTCAAGCAAAAGGCAGAGGAACATGGAGGGTTAGTCTTCAAGGGCAAGACCCCAACCAACTACACCCCACGATTCTAGTTGGTTCCTCAGCCCGCGTAACCAGGAACGTTACACAGAGCTTACCAAACGAAGAATTTGGGCAGAAAATGAATTTAGAATTGCTGAAGAAGGGAAATACCAAGGTATAGCTCAAATCATAAACCACTACAAGTGGGGCATACTTGTTAACCCTCCTAAAAAAATCAACCATGACATTGTGCGAGAGTTTTATGACAATGCCATCCCGGCTGATCCAAGTGATGAATTCACCTTCACCACCTTTGTCCGAGGCCGCACAATAAAATTCGACAGAAATGCCATAAATTCTGACCTAGGCAACCCATTGGATCTTACCCATCCTTTAGACCTGGTAGACATGGGCCGATTGTGCGCCTTTCACCAACATCAAGCCCGGGGGAATTGGGATCATGAAGCCATTGCATATGCCATCTTTCAAGAGGGGAAGACTTGTGACATAAGCCAGACCTCAGGGAAACCTTTTAGAGCCCTCAAAGAAGATATGAATACTCCGGCTTAGGTTATCCTAACTCTCATCCTTTACAACATCCGGCCAAAAAGTCATACTTCCTCTACCACCTTGGATGTCACGCCTCTACTCTACTACATCCTCAGCAACCAGGAGGTTGATGTCGCGAGGATAATTGCAAATGAAATTAGGGTAGTAGCTGAAAGTGGTATTGTGCCCCCTGCTAAACCAAAGTGCCCACTACCATTTCCTGGACTCATAATGGGACTTTGCTTGAAGGCACGTATTCACTTGCTTACTTAGGTTGATGAGGAGATAAAAAATCCTATTGATGATAAGTACATCAATAGGTATTGCTCATACAAGACCTGCTGAGTTTTGCAAGAAGTTGCAATGTCAATTTGAAGAAGTGTGCAAACAGATGGAAGAACAGAAGAAAACTATCACTCATCTTCAGATTGAAAGGGGTGAACACTTAGAGAAAATTTATGTTCTCAATAATGATGTAACTCAACTGAATTCTCAACTTGATCATATGAAGAAGCAAGTTAGAATGATGAATTCTGCTACTGATGTGCTGGAAGAGATTTTGGAGAATCAAAATCAAGGAAAACCAAATGGCATAGGATTTGTTGATAAGAATCTGAACATCAAACAGCAAAATCCTGCTAAGAGGTCCATACCTGTTGCTGATACTTATGTTCCACTGATGAGCAAACCTAAGAACCAATCTCAGGGATCTAAAGACAAGAGGAGAACTCATCCTTGGGTATGTCATCACTGTGGTAAAAAGGGACACATTAAGCCTTTTTGTTACAAGCTGCATGGATATCCCAAGCATTTTCACCACAGAAAAGTGGAACCAGCTGTGAACAAAAGCAAGATCAAGAAAGAATGGAGACCAAAGTGTCCAAGTGTTGCTCAGAGGCTGAACAAAGGGAAAGGAAAGGCTGTTGCTACTGACAGCAAGCCCATTCCTATAACACAGAAGAGTTCTGGTGCTGGACCATCTAAAGTCTGGAGCAAAGTGTTGGTTCCTGTTCCTGTTCAGAAGGCTCTAGTTCCTAGTAAGTCTGAAGATGTTGTGTCCTGTGTTCAGAAGAGAATTGTTGATCTTGAGAAGCAGATTGCAAGGAAGAAGGTTCTGAATGTGCCTGAGGCACACATTAATTGAGCAACATCTGATGATTGTGTCTAATGAAGACTAAGCAACTTCTGATGTTGATTCTGAAGACTGGCTAGTTGGTGACTGATGTTCTGGATTTCCTTTGTGTTTCTGGTTTGCAAGTGTACTGTACTGAGTTATGTGCTTCTAGTGTTGATGCTGATTTTTGATTGTTGTTTTGTGTTATGTTTCTCTGCTTCTGGTGCTTGCTGGTGTTTTGTCAAACTTGTTTGGCTAAAAAGGGGGAGAAATATGTGTGATGATATGTTCAGGAGCTGAGCTGTTCAGGGGTAGTTCCTGAGTGATGTGTTTCAGGGGGAGAAGATGTAGCTCAGAAACTGCGTTCCTGAGTGATGTGTTTCAGGGGGAGAAGATGTACCTCAGAAACTGCTGCTGTATGTTGCAGGGGGAGTGTTTTGTGTTGTGGTATTTGTGGTACTTCAGAAGTTGAAGTTGTAATAAACTACTTAGCTTTTAATCCGCTGCTGACTCTGCTACATGTGTGTAGTTCTTCTTGGTTGAGTACGTTGAATGAAGAACTTGTTCTTTGTGAAGAATTTGATTTTAGCCAAAAATTTGCCAAAGGGGGAGATTGTTGGTTATTTAAAGGTTGGCTAAATGTTTGCTAAAATCATATTGTACAAGCAAAGTGTCCTCAGATGTTATTTTGTGTCTTCAGAAGCTGGAAATTGGTTTTGAGAAGTTTCAGAAGCTGAAAATTGGATTTACTGTTCATCAGAAGAAAAACTGGTCTTCAGACGCAGAACTGTTCATCAGACGCTGAACAGGTCTTCAGACGCACTGTTCAGACGTTGACTTCTGTTGACCTTCAGAAGCTGCCTTCAGACGTTGACTTCTGTTGACCTTCAGAAGCTGCCTTTCAGAAGCTGAATTTCTGAGTTCTTTCTGATTAATTCTTTCTGTATCTTTTGAAGATTTGTTTGAAGTTTTATCTAGGCTAATGGTTCTAGAAGATTGAGTATTTTTGCGCAAGATTTGTTCTGAAGATTTGTTTCAGTTATTCGTGAATATATTTTCAAAGAAATCTTTGGAAAATATATTTCTGAATAAATAAGAGCTTCTATTTGCTTCTAAAATAATTCTGGGAGTATATCTTTGAAGATTTGGTTCAGAATTATGTGCTGCTGAAGCTTATTTAAGGAGAACGTGCTGCTATTGAAGAATGGAATTGAAAAACCAAAAGTTATTAGAATTAATAGTCATTGTTTTTTAGTCTGTTAAGCTTAGTGCTTTGTCTTTGTGTACCACTCATTGTTAGAGTTGGTTGTTTGTCATTGTATTGAAATCACTTAAAGCTTTTAAGCACAAGTGAATGTTTTTCTGTTTTTGAAGAGTGTCTTCATTTTGTTGTTTTTGTTGAGTCTGATAATCACTGGGTTGTGATTACTTGATTAGGAAGTAAGTGGGTTCTTATATCTAGGGGTTCCTAGGTAGAAGTCTATACGGGTAGTGATTAAGTGATAAGGCTGGAAAAACAGGGGCTGTGAGTTGAGTCTTAGAATTAATACTACTTAGTGGATTTCCTTCCTGGATTGGTATCCCCCAGAGTAGGTGAAGTTTGTACCAAACTGAGTTAACAAATATCTTGTGTTCCTTTACTTTCTGCACTTTAATTTTCTGCTTCTAAACTTTAGTTTTCATACTCTGTTTTACTGGTTCAGAACCAGAATTGCCAGAATTTATATCAAGGCATTCTTTTGAAAATGAGAAGAAACACTTGACCACAAAAAGCCTACCCAGTGAGAAGTGAGTATCTGATAACCCCAATTGAGCCTAATGAATCAGAATCCTTAACTATAAACTGTCAATATTCATAAGCACAATGCTTAATGAATTTGCCCAAGTTTTTCAAAATCCAGTTCATAGTTAAATCACTATTGGATTCTGATATTTTTACCTTCATTTTGAACCCTTAACCATCATGTATATTTGTCCCTTGCCTATTGATAAGGGAACATTCAATTAGGGTATCATTTTGTATAAGTTGGGGAGAAAAGGGAGGTATTTCATTTATGTCAAGTAAAGGTGAAAAAAATTGAAAATTGATCTTGACAACAAAGAAAAAGAAAAGAGAAAGAAAAAGAAAAGAAACCAAGAAAAAGAAAAGAAAAAGAGAAAAAATCAATAAATCAAAAAAGATGTCAAGATCAAAGTACTTTCTGTATATCACCAAGGGTTGATAATGAGAATTTGGAGGAAGTTGTGTAAATAGAAAGAATGTTCCTCTATGCTTGGCCATTTGAATTCAATTTTTCCCACATATAACATTTCTTTTGAAACCAAGCCAAGTTACAACCCTCAAAGACCTTTTGATCTATGCTTTTGTGCTTTTTGAAATGATATTTGGATGAACACATAACTAAATCAGGATGTTAGCAGAGTTGCCGGATGTGTGTTCAAAAACCCTCACAACATGAGTTCAATTTGTTTCATTTACTTTCAAAGAAGTGTGTTAAGTGTGGTTCATTGATAAATATGTTGTTGATTTGAATTGTGTGATATGAATTTTATGCTCATGACTTATGTCAAATTCATAGTATATATCTCGATTAATGAGAAACTTCACTTTTGCCTGCGCAGTCACAGTTGAATCATTCATCTGAGAAACTTTTCTTCGAACTTTAGATTTTTTGCTTATTGCTTAAAACTTTGTCCAAAGCCTTGAAAATTCCCTTTTGATTCTTTGGTTTGAGGACAAACCAAAAAGCTAAGTCGGGGAGAGTTTGATAAGTGCCAGAAAGAAGTTATCTTTTGATATATTTTTAGGCACTTATGTTACTTGTTTTGCAAGTTATCATAGGATAAGCTCAGAATTATTGATCGAATGCCAAATTATTGATCCTATGTCTTACCCCATCCATTTGTGCAGGAAATACCATGCTAGGACCTGAAATTGAGCAAAGAAACATGAAGAATTGATAAGGCTTCATCGCTCAGCGGAGGATTGGTCGCTATAGCGCGCCTAGGCAGGGAGAAACTATGGTTCCATCGCTACAGCGATGGATCTGGTCGCTATAGCGACCAAGGGCGGTTTGAACCCCGTTTTCTGACGTGGAGCAAACCCAAAGGCCAAGAAATCTTCCATCGCTACAACGACCAACTCATCGCTGTAGCGAGCCTTATAAAAATCAGATAGTATTTAAGCCTTTTAGCTCATTTTCTGAAGATTAACATATTTTTCCAGAAAGAGAATAGGGCTAAAAAGAATGTAGATTAACTAAGAATCTTTGAGAAATCAAGTCTTAGCTTTGGATCTCCATCTTTCTTTCCACTTTTGTATTGTTGTCATGAAAATGAACAACTAAATCCCCTTTGTTGGGATTAGAGGTAATCAATCAATCTTAGATGTAAACTTTTGATCTTTCAAATATATGATTCTAGCCTTTTATATATCATTGAGTTTATTCTTGTTTTCCATTAATATGTTTGATTTAAATGTTATTGAAAAATACTTTTGAATCTAGGTTTAGAATAATATTCTATCAAAATAAGAAATTCTAGACATGGAATTTGGTTTTGATAATCACACAAAGTGTCTAAACGTAAAGCTTTCGAATCGTTTAATAGATTGAGACATCGTCGATTAAAACGATAAGATCGATCTCACAACGTCATTTGGACACGAATGATGTCGTCGAGTGATACATGATAATTTCGTATATAAGAAAAGCTAGAATCCATATATATGATCATTAGAATATAATCGATGTTTGATTGATGAACTTTGATCCTAACGCTTTTTACGCCCTATTACTCTCCGTTTTGATTACCATTTTTAAAGTCGAATATTTTATATCAAACAAATGATTAAACCCTTAACTTAAAATGATAATCGGTGTTGAACGGTTTATGATATCGCATTACCTGTGGAGACGATATAAAAATATACTTACTTTTGACTAACATCATGTTCTCTTCATTCTTTCGAGATTTCAAATAGACTACTAAACCTTTACGCTAAGTAAAAGACATTTCAATGTCAACATCTTCAACAAACAAACAAGAATTAAACTAAAATCCACAAAACAATGACAGAACATAATAATACTACCTAAACACCTTCATCTGGACGAATCAAACTCTTGAGAATATCTTCAGGCGATCTCAGCAATGTATCATCCATCTTGATCATTGGGAAGATGTTGTGCTGACCAAATATCGAGAACACGCTCTTCACGTCGTCATCGTTCGTTAACTCCGGCCGACTGAAAGTCAATCTCTCCTCTGAGTCGAACGATGGACGTTCATACTAGACTTATTCCACCCTCCTTGTGTCTATGTGGTTGAGTCGTTGGTTGATTTCATCCGGTTGATCCTTCAGATCTTTTAACCTGACATTGTCCCGAACCCTGATCAAATTAGGGTTTCCACCGATGAATCATACTTGAGCGTTGAACAAATTGTCCATTGCTTCAGATCTACACCATAAGAAATTAAAAAAAATCAATGAAAAACTCATTTAAACATTTCATCAAACACTTGGAGTGCAAACTATACATAAACCCTAAAACTAAAAACTACAACATAAACATGCAAACATCTAAACATTTAATCAACATAAATCATTTACATGTAAACATTGAGCCATTTCTTACAAAAAAAAAAACAAAATTTCAATAAACCCTGAAACTAAAATTATAAAAAAAACACCTTATACAAACTATATTGTATGTTAATAGCACTGGTATTACTTACTTGTGATTTTGTTGAAGAAATTTGGATGAATTTCGTGAAAATGAGATTGGGGGATTTTGGTAGAGATTTTGAGAATATAGAAATTGAGAGTATTGATGAAAGGTTTTTCCTCACATTATAATTTCCTATCTACACGTGAGTATATTAGGATCGTGTCCACAAGGATTTACGCGACACCTTAAACCATTCAACATTGATTATCATTTTAAGTTAGGGTTTCATCTTTTGTTTACTAAAAACTAATCGACTTCAAAATATAAATAAATACGACGAGTAATAGGGCATAAAAGTGTCGGTATCAAAGTTCATAAATCAAGCATCGATAATGTTCTAATGATCATGATAAACGGATTCTAGTTTTAATCTTTTTTTAACAATATTATCACACATCACTCGACAACATTATTCGTGTCCAAATAAAGTTGTGAGATTGATCGTATCGTCTAATCGACGATTTCCCAATCTATTAAACGATCCAATAGCATTAAGTATTGATGCTTTAAGTGATTATCAAAACATAATTCCATGTCTAGAACACTTGTTTTAATAGAAAATTATTCTAACCCTAGATTTAAATGTATTTGTCAATAAATAAATCAAACATAAGATTGAATAACAAGAATAAGTTTCAATATATTATAAAACACTAGAATCAAATATTTACATGATCAAATAGATTACATCTAGCTTGATTCATTACCTCTAATCCCAACAAAGGAGATTTAGTTGATCATTCTCATGTCAACAATACAAAAGCTGGAGAAAAGATGAAGATCAATGCTAAGTTTTGATTTCTCAAAAACCCTTTAATGATCCAAACTTGATTCCTTTTTGTCCTTTGAAGTGCCCTTCTTTTAGCCCTATTCTCTGGTAATAAATCTCTAAAATTCGTTCTTAATAATAGCTTAATAAATTCTTAACCTCTTACCTAAAAGCTGAAAGATAGCTTAAATACAAAAACTGCTAAGTGACATTTCGCTCAGCGAGTTTTACAATCTGGCCTTTGGCATTTTGCCATGTCTTCCACAACATTAAACCGCCTTGATGATCTCATTGGGCGACCAATATTTCGCTAAGCGAAATCAAACTTCCCCTGTTCCAGAAAATCCCTGCCTGAACTCGCCATTCACTCGCCAGGCGAGTTTAACTTTGAGAAACTCCTGAAAATCCCTGCCTCAACTCGCCAATCACTCGCCAAGGGCACGCTGGGCGAGATTCTTCATGCTTCTCTTAATGATTTCTTGCTATTTTCAAGTCCTGGCTTGCTTTTTCCTACACAAATGGGGAAGAATAAGGTATACAAAGAATAATTGGCATTTATTCATAAATTCCATGCTTTTCCTAAGATAACTTGCACAACAAGCAACTAAAAAGCCTTGTAAAAGACATGAATTTATTCATTGCTTGCCACTTATCAAATACTCCCCAACTTAGTTCTTTGTTTGTCCTCAAACAAAAGATTCAAAATAATTGGAAAAATCAAGGCTTTGGACAAAGTTGAGCATGAAGCAAAAATTCAGTAATTGAAGAAAAGATTTCTCAGATGAATGATTCAATTGTAACAGCGCGAGCAAAAGTAAAGTTTCTCATTCAACAAGATACATACCATGAATGTGACATAGTCCTAAGCACAAAGTTCATATCACACAATTCTTGGCAAACAACATATTTAAATTTGAACCAAACCTAACACACTTCTTTTTAAGTAAATGAACACATTGGAATCATGTTGTGCGGGTATTGATCACTCATCCGGCAAGTTTGCTAACATTCCGATCAAGTTATGCGTCCATCTAATTATCGTTTCTAAAAGCACAAAAGCATCAATCACAAGGTCTTTGAGGGTTGTAATTTGGCTTGGTTACAAAAGAATTGTCATATGTGGGAAAAATTGAATTCAAAAGGCGAAGCATAGAGGAACATTCTTTCTAATTATACAACTCCTACTTATTCAAACACAACTCTTGGTGATTTATAAATGTTTCTTTGATCTTGACAACTTTTTGATTTATTGACTTTTTTCTTTTTCTCTTTTCTTTTTCTTGGTTTGCTTTTCTTTCTTTTTTCTTTTCGTTTTCTTTTTCATTCTCTTTTTCTTGTTGTCAAGATCAATTACAAAATTTCACCATTACTTGACATTCACTACCTCCCTTTTCTCCCCAACTTTATTCATAATGATACCCTAATTGAATGTTCCTTTATCATTTGGCAAAGGACAATTAAACATGATGGATAAGGGTTCAAAATGAAAGTAAAATATCAGAATCCAATAATGATTTAACTATGAACTGGATTTTTTTACAAACTCCGGCAATTTCACTAAGCATTTGAGCTTATGAAAATTGGCAGTTCATAGTTAACGATTCTGATTCATTAGGCTCAATGTGGTTATCAAATACTCACTTCTCACAGGGTAGACTTTTTGTGGTCAAGTGTTTCTACTCATATTAAAAAAAAATGCCTTGATCATTTCAGTGCTTTCATACAATTTAAAACAACTTTCAGATTTAACATAAAAGAATCAAGTTAGACAAAAATGCCGGTCTCCTGCATATATACAAAGACTTTGAGGATTCCTCACATTTTGGCTAGTTCTAAATGGTTCAAACGTAAATATGTTCTTGTGTAAAACTGAATAAAATAAATTTGTGTGCAAAGTACTCTTTCACATTCAAGTATATACCTAGAAAAAACAAGAAACGAGTACCTTAGTTGTGCGCTTTATCACAAACTTTCTATCATTATCACTCACCTGATTCTTTTGCTCAATGCTTTGGCTTTAGTTCAAGCACTTAACTTTGAATATTTGAGCAGGGTTCAATCAAATAGTAAATTAAACTATACTAAATATAATAAGGTACGAAATAAATAAAACACACATAATTTTAAAACAAAAAACATAAAACTTAAGCATAATGTACCACAAGTACATAATTCAAAGTACATAATCAAAATACAGAATCAAAAGGTACAAAATTCAAAAGTACGGAAACAGAATACAGAAACAAAGGTACACAAGCCATAGTACACAAGCCATATTGTTCAGATATAATCCAAAAATTGACTGAAAGCTTATAAAATATTTCACTATTAGTGGGCGGGCTTTCAAGTCAAATTCCTTCTTCCTTCACTCCTCCATTTCTTCATCACTCTGTGTCTCCTCATCTGATCCACCCCCAGCTGCATCATCACCAGCACCATCACCAGCACCTGCTGCACTACCCCCTCCAGGATAGAATGGCCTGTCCCCAGGGTAAGCCACATAAGAACGATACTGATCAGGAGTCATAATTTGCTGAGCAGGGTCTGATGGAGCCCCCCACTACTGCTGCAATCTAAAAAGGGACTCCTGAATTCCCAGTTGGCCCCCATAGTGAGCCTCCATAGCATCCCAAGTATAGTTATAGGAAGCTAGATGGTTAGGATCCCATTCAGAAAACTGGAGCTGCTGAGAAGGCTGATGTTGCTGTTGTTGAGCATGAGAGGATTCAGGCTGATGTTGAGGTTGTTGGGGGGCATGTCTTGCTTGCTTATCTTCATTGTGGCGGGCAATGTAGGCATCATCCACCGGATTAACTGTTTGTTCATGTATTTGTGGTGGGAGGACGATGCGAGCAGCTTGGCATAGGCCCATGATAAGACCGGGAAAAGCAAGTGGACATTTAGGAGTTGTAATGCCACTCATTGCAATGGTTTTAATCTCATTAGCAATGATACGGGCTACATCCACTTGTTTTCCAGCAAGGATGTAATAGATGAGAGGAGTTACTTCAAGTGTGGTTGAGGAGGTATGGCTTTTTGGTCTGATATTATGTAGGATGAGGTTAAGGATCACCTGTGCTGGGAGTGTCATATTTTGCTTTAGGGCTCTAAAGGGTCTCCCAGCCGCATTAATATCATAGTCCTTACCCTCCTTGAAAATTGCCTTCTTGATTTCCTCATGGTCCCAGTTACCTCTAGCTTGTTGAGTGTGAAATTCACATAGGTACTCAGAGTCGCGAGGGAGTATTGGGTTTCCTATGTAGGCATTAATAGCCGGGCGGTCAAACTTTATAACTCGGCCTCGGACGAATGTTTCAAACTCAAAAGGGTCCTCAGGATCATTTGGAATGGCATTTGCGTAAAATTCTCTCACAATATCAGTATTGATCTTGGTTGGGGGACTCACCAATCTCTCCCACTTTCTACTTTCAAAAATCCCCAAAATTCCATTATATTTGCCTTGTGGGTTGATTATGAACTCCTTCTCATGCCAGAATTTTCTTTTTAACAGCTCCTGGTGTGCGCTCCGGAAGCGACTAGCATCAAATGGTACAGATGCTTGAGATGATTCTCCTTGTTTCCTCTTGCTTCCGGTTGATTTCTGTTTAGGTGCCATTGTTGCAAAACAACCAGGAATTGGCATAGGAACTCTCAGAGTCAAAATAAAATTTTCTTTTTCTGGTGTAACTCGCTAGGCGAAAAATAGCTTCGCTGGGCGATAAAACGTTCAAAATTCAGGGTTTTCCAGATGAATTTTCGCCTAGGCGAGCATGATTTTCGCTCAGCGAGTAAGTGCAGAAATTTAAATTTTTGCTCGAAAATCACTCTGAACTACCTCTAATCTCTATAAAACACACCCAGTAATCTTAGAAATGAAGTAAAATAACAACTATTGCATACAAACATCACAAACCCAAGTTTATTTCACATTTACAAAAAATGGGTCATTCAAAAAGTGATTTAAAAAATCTGATTTTTGCATGGCAATCTTGTTGTTATTCTAGTTCATTTCTAACTTATACTAATTCGAACCTAACCAGCAAACAATCACTAAAATCACAACAACATACAACCATTTCTATTCAATCCAACAACTAAACTCATTTTCGAATTTTTATAAAAAGCAAGAAAAGAAAGCCAAACCAGTTGATTTGATGCACAAGATGCTGAGATGATATGCAGTGAACGTGTTTAATCTGGCTTGGATGAGTTTGAGTTGGAATTTTTGAGAGAAAAATGGAAGGTTTTTTTGTTGTATAGTGAAAAAAAAATGAAAAAGAAGTATAGAAACCGGTTTTGGGAGGAAGTTGGGTGGTTAGGGACAGTTGAAATGGCATTAATGGGAGTTAAGAGGGGTTATGGCTTTGGAAATCGTAACTGTCTGATAACACAATCTCGCTGAGCGAGATATATCTCGCTAAGCGAGATAGTCTGGTCAAACTTGGTCAAACTGACCTGTAATTCTCGCTCAGCGAGATTTTGCTTCGCTGGGCGAGTTATGACAGGTAAAATTTTGGTGTTCTGGTTTCTGTACTAGTTTCTGTATTTGAGTGCAATGTGACCTAATCTAAAATGCAAAGCAATAAAATACTTACAAAATTGGGGTGCCTCCCAACAAGCTCTTGTTTAACGTCATTAGATCGACGCCTGTTTCATGTTTGATCATGAATCAATAAGTGAAATTGTTGTCGTGTGCCGAACAACTTCACCACCAAAGTATGGCTTCAGTCTTTGTCCATTCACTGTCCAAGTTACTTTGGTGATAGGATCCTCTAGTTCCACTGCTCCATAAGGCCCGACTTCTTTAATCATGAAAGGGCCGGACCACTTGGATTTCAATTTACCCGGAAATAGCTTCAATCTTGCATTGAAAAGTAAAACCATTTGACCGGGTCTGAATTGCCTCTTCATGATCGTATTGTCATGATACCTCTTGACCTTTTCTTTATAAAGCTTGCTTGATTGATATGCTTGGTCTCGCATTTCTTCCAGTTCATTCATTTGGAGCTTTCTCTTCTCCCCCGCTTGCTCTTGGTCAAAGTTTAGAAATTTTAGCGCCCAAAACGCTTTATGCTCCAACTCTACCGGCAAGTGGCATGCTTTCCCATACACCAACTGAAATGGTGTGAAACCCGTAGGAGCTTTGTATGCGGTCCTATAGGCCCACAATGCTTCGTCAAGTTTCATTGACCAATCCTTCCTTGATGATGATACGGTCTTCTCAAGGATCCTTTTGATTTCACGGTTGGACACCTCGGCTTGACCGTTGGTCTGTGGATGATATGGTGAAGCTACCTTGTGTTTGATTCCATAGTGCTCAAGTGCTTTTGCCAATTGTGAATTGCAGAAGTGAGAACCTCCATCACTTATAAGCACTTTAGGAGTTCCAAAACGGGAAAAGATATTTCTTTTGAGAAATTTGACCACTGTTTTGCTATCAACTTTTGGGGATGCGATTGCCTCTACCCACTTAGACACATAGTCGACAGCTACCAAAATATATTCATTGGACATGGAGGATGGAAATGGCCCAACAAAGTCAATACCCCAACAATCAAAAACTTCGACTTCAAGGATACTTTGTTGAGGCATTTCATTTCTTCTTGAAATTCCTCCAGTTTTCTGGCAACTCTCACAACTTTTAACATGCTCATATACGTCTTTGAATAGAGTGGGCCAATAGAAGCCTGCTTGAAGAACCTTTGCTGCAGTTCTTTCACCATTGTAATGCCCACCATATGGCGAATTGTGACAATGCCACATGATGTCTTTGGCTTCTTCTATAGCAACACATCTCCGTAAAAGGTGGTCAGCTCCAATCTTGAAGAGATATGGGTCATCCCATACATAATGAATAGAGTCTCTCATCAACTTCTTCTTCATTTGCCATGTAAAATCCTCCGGTATGAACCTCGTTGCTTTATAATTTGCCATGTCAGCAAACCATGGTCTTTCTTGCACCATTAGCAACTTTTCATCCGGAAACTCTTCAATAATTTCTTTCTCGTTCTTAGTCACCTCATTGTTCACCAACCTTGAAAGATGATCAGCCACAAGGTTCTCAGTCCCCTTCTTGTATTTAATCTCCAAATCAAACTCTTGGAGCAGCAGCATCCATCGGATGAGTCTCGGTTTGGAGTCGGGTTTGGTGATTAAATAGTTTATGGCTGCATGGTCAGTAAATATAATAATTTTCGAACCAATGAGATAAGAACGAAATTTTTCTAATGCGAACACAATAGCAAGTAATTCTTTTTCTGTGGTAGCATAATTGATTTGAGCATCATTTAAAACTTTACTTGCGTAGTGTATAGCATGAAAAATTTTGTTTTTGCATTGACCTAATACCGCGCCAACCGCATAATCACTCGCATCGCACATGAGTTCAAAATCAAAATTCCAATTCGGTGCGGTGATTATGGGTGCGGAGGTCAAATTCTCTTTCAAGCATTCAAAAGCATTCATACAATCATCATCAAATTCAAAAGACTTATCTTTGTTGAGCAAATTGCTCATTGGCTTTGCGATCTTTGAGAAGTCCATTATAAACCTCCGATTGAATCCGGCGTGGCCAAGAAAACTTCGGATGCCTTTGACATTGATTGGTGGTGGAAGCTTACCTATCACATCAACTTTTGCTTTGTCAACTTCAATACCCTTGGACGAAATCTTGTGACCAAGGACAATACCCTCGGTAACCATGAAATGACATTTCTCCCAGTTGAGTACCAAGTTGGTTTCCTTGCACCGCTTCAGTACCGTGTCAAGATTCTTCAAGCATAAATCAAAGGATGAACCGAAGACAGAAAAATCATCCATAAACACTTCAATGCTCTTCTCTATCAAATCAGCAAAAATTGCTTGCATGCATCTTTGAAATGTTGCTGGAGCATTACATAACCCAAACGGCATGCGTCGATATGCAAAAACTCCAAATGGACATGTAAAAGCTGTCTTATCATGATCTTCTGGATTCACCGAAATTTGATTATAACCCGAATAGACATCAAGGAAACAATAATAAGCTTGTTTGGACAATCTTTCTAGCATTTGATCCATGAATGGTAGAGGAAAATGATCTTTTCTTGTAGCTTGTTGCGTCTCCGGTAATCAATACACATCCTCCAACCAGTGACGGTTCTTGTTGGTATGAGCTCATTTTTCTCATTTGTGATCACCGTCATACCTCCCTTCTTAGGAACCACTTGAACCGGGCTAACCCAAGTACTATCCGAGATCGGATAAATCATGCTGGCTTCAAGTAGTTTAACCACTTCCTTCCGGACTACTTCCTTCATATTTGGGTTTAACCGTCGTTGAGGTTGCGCTACCGGTTTGTAATCTTCCTCCATCATGATCTTATGCACAATAAGATGGACTTATCCCTTTCAAGTCGGATAGTGTCCACCCTATCGCTTCTTTATTAGACTTCAAAATTTCCACCAATTTGGCTTCTTCGTTGCTTGACAAGGAGCTACTTATGATAACCGGTTTGTTACCCTCTCTTTCAAGGAAAACATACTTCAAGTGTGAGGGTAGAATTTTCATCTCCGGCTTCATCTCTTGAACATTGGATTCATTCTTCAATTCCTCAATTATTGCTTTGTGAGGAGGAATCTCCTTCAATGAATCCAGCTCCTTCAAACATTCTTCAATTTCTTTTTCATCTTCCTCGCCTATGATATTTAGTGCATCCGTCAAAACTCTTTCAAGAGGTGTCAAATTATGCAGCTGTTCCCTTGTATCAACAATTATTTCATCAGTTGCATCCATCTTGAAACATGCACCTTTATCACTAGGGTACTTCACAGCTTCATTGATGTTGAAATTGACTTCTTCATCGTCCACACGGACTTTCATTAAACCTCCGTCAAGATCAATCATCATTCTTGCTGTTTGCATAAATGTTCTTCCAAGAATCAGTGGCACATCATCATCCTCAGGAATATCCATCACCACAAAGTCGATGGGAAACAGGAATTTGTCGACTTTCACCAAAACATCTTCAGCTATTCCCAATGGACGTGTGACAGATTTGTCGGCCAGTTGCAACATCAAATTTGTCTGTTTCACAACCAAACCACCAATCCTTTTGACAACGGAGAGGGGGATTAGGTTGATACTTGAGCCAAGATCGATGAGTGCTTTACCGACATTCACATTGCCTATAGATACCGGTAATGTAACTTTCCCCGGATCTTTCTCCTTTATTGGCAATGTTCTTTGGATGATGGCACTACAATTCGCATCCAGCTGAATCGTCTCCTCATCATTGAACCTCCTTTTCTTGGATAGAATTTCTTTCATGAATTTGGCATACATAGGCATTTGCTCCAAGACTTCCGAGAATGGAATATTGATTTGCAATCTTTTGAAGATATCTAGGAACCTTGCAAATTGCCTCTCTTTGTCCTTTCTAGCTGGAGTAGTTGGATATGGTAGATGTTGAGTTGGTGCATTCTTGACAACTTCTTGTTTCTTGCCCTTCTCCTTCACCACATCTTTCTTCTTCTTCTCTAAGTTTTCATTTTCAACTAACTCCTTATTCTTTTCAACTAATTCCTCCTTATTTTCTTCCTCCGCTTCCTTCTCACTTCCTTCATCATGTTCTTCAACAACCTTCCTCTCCACTTCAAGATTATCTCTTATTCCCCTACCAATCACCTTCCCACTTCTTGTTGCAATTGCCTTGCAATGGTCTTTTTCTGCAAGGTCGATTGCATCAAAATGAATTGATTGTCATTTTTGATGCATGGTCTTTTGGATTGGGTTGAGTGTTGGCGGTAAAGGTTCCACCTTGTTGTGTAGCTTGAGCTAGTTGTTGGGCCATTTGGCCGACTTGAGTTTCTAGATTTTTAATGGAAGCATCAGTGTTTTTCTGGTTTGCCATGGACATTTGCATAAATTGGTTCAATGTTTCGTCGGTACTTTGTGAACGGTTTTGTTGTGGTGGGTATTGATTGAAATTATTGTAAGGTTGTCGGTTGGAAGGACCAGCATCTTGTCTCCATGGTTGGCCATAATTTGGGTTGTTTCCTCTTTGGAAATTGTTGTTATGGCTTGGATATTGACCTTGGTACTGATTCGGCCTTTGTTGGTTACCGACATAGCTTACTTCTTCTGTTGGCGGTGGCCAAAAACCAGTGGGATGATCGCCTGAACAAATCTCACAAGATGCAACTTGATGATGCCTTCTTTGTTCATTTTGCATCTCTTTCATTTGTTGTGGAAGATTTGCCATCTTTCTTGTTAGTTCTTCCACTTGTTGAGTCAATAGCTTGTTTTGTGCGAGAATAGCGTCATTTGTTCCCAAGTCCAAAATACCAGCTTTTCTTTGTCCTGGATTTCTGTTGTGGTGAGCTTGATGGTCATTGAGTGCCATTCTCTCAATAATAGATACTGCATCTTCAGCACTCTTTGCCATTAATGATCCACCCGCAGCTGCATCAAGTAAAAGCTTCGATTGTTGTTGCATTCCATTGCGGAAAAGATGAATCTGCGTTAGATCATCAAAACCATGGTTTGGACATCTTCTTAGCATTGACTTGAATCGCTCCCAAGCTTCACAAAGCGTCTCACTTGATCCTTGAGAAAAGACGGCTATGGTAGTTTTGGCCTCCATAAATCGGTTTTGTGGAAAGAATCTCTCAAGGAATTTCTCCTCAAGAGTATTCCAATTAGTCATCACTTGTGGTGGTTGATCCAAGTACCATTCCTTTGCCTTTCCAATCAATGAATGAGGAAACATTCTCATGAATATTGCTTCTTCCTCATTCTCCATTGCTCCCAATGTACCAGCTATCATATAGAACTTTGTTAGATGTTGAAATGGATCCTCATGATCTAAACCCGAGAAAGGGTTAGCATATAGAATCTAGAGAATCCCAGTCTTCATCTCCGTTTGTTTAGTAGTCCTTGGCGACTTTCCCAATTGAGCTAGGCGTCGTGGGCTGTTATGACAAGGCATCCCACTACCACCAGAGCTTCCAGATCCGTCTCCTTCTCCGGCCATAGGTGTTTATTGTATTGGAACTAATGAAGGAATAGAAACAGAGGGTCCTTCTTGCTGCCTCATCTTTGCTTGCTGCCTCTTCTTTCGATTTCTGCTATTATTTCTCCTAGCAGTTCTTTCAATTTTTGAATCAAACAGCAGTTGGTCTTCTTGTGTTTTACCTCGCATATACGGAGTTCAACGATCTGACCAAACAAATTAGCAACAAGATGGATAAAAAATGATAGTTATATACATAAAAGAATTTTCTGCAAAATTGCTTAAAACAATAATTAACGCTGCTATGTTTATGATATCTAAGCGTTATAATCCCCGGCAACGGCGCCATTTTGATGAAAGGTTTTTCCTCACATTATAATTTCCTATCTACACGTGAGTATATTAGGATCGTCTCCACAGGGATTTACGCGACACCTTAAACCATTCAACATTGATTATCATTTTAAGTTAGGGTTTCATCTTTTGTTTACTAAAAACTAATCGACTTCAAAATATAAATAAATACGACGAGTAATAGGGCATAAAAGTGTCGGTATCAAAGTTCATAAATCAAGCATCGATAATGTTCTAATGATCATGATAAATGGATTCTAGTTTTAATCTTTTTTTAACGATATTATCACACATCACTCGACAACATTATTCATGTCCAAATAAAGTTGTGAGATCGAACGTATCGTTTAACTGACGATTTCCCAATCTATTAAACGATCCAATAGCATTAAGTATTGATGCTTTAAGTGATTATCAAAACATAATTCCATGTCTAGAACACTTGTTTTAATAGAAAATTATTCTAACCCTAGATTTAAATGTATTTGTCAATAACACTAAATCAAACATAAGATTGAATAACAAGAATAAGTTTCAATATATTATAAAACACTAGAATCAAATATTTACATGATCAAATAGATTACATCTAGCTTGATTCATTACCTCTAATCCCAACAAAGGAGATTTAGTTGATCATTCTCATGTCAACAATACAAAAGCTGGAGAAAAGCTGAAGATCAATGCTAAGTTTTGATTTCTCAAAAACCCTTTAATGATCCAAACTTGATTCCTTTTTGTCCTTTGAAGTGCCCTTCTTTTAGCCCTATTCTCTGGTAATAAATCTCTAAAATTCGTTCTTAATAATAGCTTAATAAATTCTTAACCTCTTACCTAAAAGCTGAAAGATAGCTTAAATACAAAAACTGCTAAGTGACATTTCGCTCAGCGAGATATATTTCGCTCAGCGAGTTTGACAATCTGGCCAGTGGCATTTTGCCACGTCTTCCACAACATTAAACCGTCTTGATGATCTCGCTGGGCAACCAATATTTCGCTAAGCGAAATCAAACTTCCCCTGTTCCAGAAAATCCCTGCCTGAACTCGCCATTCACTCGCCAGGCGAGTTTAACTTTGAGAAACTCCTGAAAATCCCTGCCTCAACTCGCCAATCACTCGCCAAGGGCTCGCTGGGCGAGATTCTTCATTCTTCTCTTAATGATTTCTTGCTATTTTCAAGTCCTGACTTGCTTTTTCCTACACAAATGGGGAAGAATAAGGTATACAAAGAATAATTGGCATTTATTCATAAATTCCATGCTTTTCCTAAGATAACTTGCACAACAAGCAACTAAAATGCCTTGTAAAAGACATGAATTTTTCATTTCTTGCCACTTATCAAGTATGCAGAACTGTTGGTGCTTCTGTCATTTGTACCAAAATCGCAACGATAATTAACTAATGGTTAAATAAGATTTTCGTTCTCATAAATATATCATATTATATTTTTACCCTCTCTAAAAAAATTTCTTCAGCAATGGTCTTTCAAATGTTTTTCGTGAACATTTTTTGTTCCTACTTTTAAGTCGACTCATGTGTTTTCTTTGAACTTTTGAAATTTTTTTCAATCATGTTTATGACATTTTAAAAAAGACTCTTACAAATTTTAGAAGTTTTTTACAAGGGATGAATCAAATGTGAATTTTTAAGCTTTTTACACTTAAAAATTCATATTCAATAAATCCTTTTCAAAAAAAATTAATTTTTGTAGAGTAAATTCTTATAATATTATTAACATACCTTCAAAAAAATCATTTAAAAATGTGAATGATACACATTAACATTAAAAACAAAGACCAAAGGTGCTGATAAAAAACATTTGGAGGACACTGTTTGGAGAAAAATAAATTATAGGTACTAAAAACGAAACATAAAATGTTTATACGAGACGAGAACTATTTAACCCTAAACTTAATGATTCACTAAGGATGTTTATCTATTTTTCACAGTTTCTCTCTTTTTCTCTTTTTTTTTTTTTAAAAGCCAAGATAAAACTATTAACAAAGCCGAACAAAGCGTCAGAGGTGCAATGATTATAAAATTACAAGACGAATCAGAGTATAATTAATATATTCAAATATACTTTTTTTACGGAATATTCAAATAGACTTAAATAGCCCCAAAAAAAATAGACTTTTTTTTTTTACCAGAAGAAACTTATTGCATTTCATTTAAAATAATAGTAGAGATACAAGATGGAATCTTAATATGAACATAGAAACTAGCATGACGCAAAGCCACCCTTGCAAAACTATGAGCGATTTCGTTGGCTTGTCTCCGAATAAACCTAACATCTGAGGTTACTAAATCAGAAGCTAACAGACGTCTACAGTCATTGATCACTGCGCTAAAATTAGAGACGTCACATTTACGGTCATAAATACTATCCACCACAGTTTTGGAATCAAGCTCAAAGTCCACGATACCCAGCTGTAAATCACGAACCCAATACAAAGCTGATAATAAACCTAAAGCCTCACCCAAATCCACATCAAGGAGTGGAGTCAGCCATTCTGTTTTGGCTAAAACATAACGACCTTCATCATCTCGAATACACACACCAATACCAACCCGATTCAAAGCTTGAGAGAAGGATGCATCAACATTACATTTGAACCTGCCGGGAACTGGTTTAATCCACTTGAAATCATTCGGTGAAATGGGATGCTGAGGGACATGGTGACGAATAGTCTGAGCATTCCTCCAACTAGTAAGAAGAAAACATGCACGAGCACAAATATCTTGAGTTGTTTCAGTAATATTGTTCCAAACCTTGTTGTTACGATGCTTCCAAATACTCCAGAGAGTCACACTGAATACTTGTTTTTGCTGCTGGTCCAAGTGTTGTAAGATAGCAAAAACATTTGTTTGAAAACTTGCATTCATATAAAAAACAACCATCAAATGACTCCATAAACCAATACGCTGCCAACAGAGCAAAAAAGAAATAGACTTAAATAGACTTAAATAGTACACTTTTGTCTCCCTAATTTTTAAAAATAAAAATTTAGTCCTCAAATTTTAAAATCCAAATTTTTAACCCTCAATTTTATTTTATATTTTTTGTTTGAATTTTCAACCGTAATTGTTTTTGGGACCATTTATTTAAAAGAAGATAAATTAAATCATTAAAATTGACAGAGGAGAATTAAACATAAAACCGAAGAGCAACTCCAGGTCCAATGTGTACAACATGGACATGGAGGCAGCGTTGAATATTTCGGTCGATATTATCCCTTGTTAAGCCTAAGTTGTTTTTATTTGTCAAAAAAAAAAAAAAAACCCAAGTTGTTTATGCAGTTGGTTGTCTTATGCCTCACAAGCTTGGTCACCAATGAGCAGGTTTATTCCTAGCATTTTATGGGTCTTAGGTCAAGTTTGAGAAAAAGACCCCTTATATAATAGAGCATAATTTTTTTTATATATATAAATGGTGAATACGATATGCATTAATCATAGCGGTCACCATAATACGATGTTTTGAAATCTCAACTATGTTGACACACCAAAACATTGTGTCAAATGCATCTCGTCCTATATATTATCAATAAAAAAGAATAGCAAAAAAAAATTAGGTGGGCCGAACCAAACCCAACAAAGGTTAGTAAAACGATAATAGACATACCAAGCTTTATATAGGTTTCATTATCTGATTTGATATTTCAATTGATTTGCTACCTCTAAAATTTCTCAAAAAGCTTCATTGTCATTCGTCACCATAAATCCATAATATCATAAAATACACTTCCCTTATACCAGTAACATGAAAATCTTTTATCATTTGTCAATAGAATATGATATGTTACTTATGAAAAATCACACAATACCAAATTTGACGTCCCAAACATGAAACTTTCATGATAAAGGTCATATTATATTTTGTAATCTAAATACAAATTCAGGTTAACTTCAATCTAAAACACCAAAAAACATTCTCAAAATAAAAAACAAATTTGGTCTATGGGAAGGAGTAGATATTTTGGGTTTTATGTGTTGTTCTGCGATTTACGTTTACTACTAAGTTTTATGTTTTGGCTAATGAAATGTTGGGGGGTAAAAATGAAAGTGTTGGATTGGGGGTGTGAATATGATATGTTGTGGGGTTTTAAAAAAAGGGTGAAACAACTGATGGGCCGAAGTTTGATAAATGTTTGGACCCTCTTTGCGCTTATTGTTATATATATACCCCTTTAAACCAATTATTGCTATATACGCTCCCCACCATAAAAAAAATTTGGGCTCCTTACGGGAATGGGCCCTAGGCCGCCGCACCCTCGGCCTATGCATAGGACCGGCCCTGCCAATGAGTTCCAATAGTGTTTGCAAGTGATCTTCTGGTAGGTATTCATATATTGGTAAGATGAATATGAATGAAGCAGACATAGAGAGGATTACTCGGTCAACAACAAATAAATGAAGGATTATAGAAATCTGTATTTATAATCTCTTTGAAAAAAAAATACTTTTTAAGGCTTAATTGCAGTTTTGGTCCCTCTATTTTCATCTTTTTGTGGAATTGGTATCCCTATTTTAAAATTCGACAGTTTTGGTCCCTCCATCATATTTTTTAACTAAAAAAGGTGATGTGATAGATTTAAAATGTCATTGTATATGATCTGAAGATGAGAAAATATCAACATCAATTAAATCGTAAGAAAATTTCCTTGAAAACTTCATTTAAAACATGTTATAACACCATATTTTAGACAAAACATTAGATAGAGGGACCAAAACTGTTGAATTTTAAAAAAGGGAAACCAATTTTGCAAAATGATGAAAATATGGAGACCAAAACTACAATTAAACCTTATTTTATTACTTTTTTTCAAATATATATGTTATTAATACGATTAATTTAAGGGAGAGATCAGAAGAAAGTCAAAGGAAGAAAAAAGAGGGGGCAATAAGTGGTGAAGATAAAGGTAGAAGATAAAGATTATAAAGGGTCGAGTTTAGAGAGAGAAAAAAAATGAATGTTTATAAAATTTTATTACTTAACGTCAAAATATTTTTCTCAAGTTATTCATTTTTTTTAAGTCTCAAGATAGTCATTTATCACTAAAAATATTCTGGGTAAAATGGTGTCTATATGTAGCATTGATGTAGTAACATTTATGTAGAGTGTTAGATATACAGTTAACGTGTCATTTCATACTATGTAACAAGAAAAAATGAACGGATAACTAATTTTGATAGACGCTCTTCCATTATATGGATGTTTATGCTAATTTGTGGACTTGAAATACTAAATTGATTGACCATACAATTCTAAGGATAAAATTAGTGATGTAGTCACCATATTTTCTATATTTCACATTTCCTTTTCTCTTTTTCTATGTTTTACATTTACTTCTCTTTTTCTTGTCAAAAGCTTAAATTCGAATATATATTATGAGAATGCCCAAGCGCATTCATCCTTAATCAAAGTCCATATTGTTCCAATTTTTTCAACTCGTGTAAGAGGTTGAGTCAAAATTGAAATTTTGGGCCCAACACTATTCACTTATTAAGGCTAACTAGTTTAGAAAATTGATCTTTAGGCATTGTTACATGTGTTTTTCAACAAGAGGAATTTGACATAATTTCTGAGGTTTGACTGGACACGTGGAAGAAGATGAGATTTTTGCAGTTTAAAAGAACTTTGGAAGGGATACTTGTTCGTTCGACAGAATCGAAACATCCAGAAATAGTCGAAGCATACATCGACGGGACGAAGAATTAATTATGCTTCGGAATGTCTTTTTCGTCAAATCAAAGATTGCAACTGTCGAAGGCACAAGATTTGAATTTCAAATAGGTTCAAAGGAATATTTACAAATACAAGGCTAAGGCAAAGAAGGAGGACTTCGAACCAGAAGGCAGATCGAACGAGCGTATGATCGAATCGAAGCAACAAAGTTCTGGACTTAGCACAATTCTGACAAACTTTCACAACACTCAGTTCGACTTCGAAAGATACAACCGTTCTAAGGAGCAGTTAAGTGCATGCAGGGTGTACGTGGCAGGACATTTGGCAGTAGTATAGTGTTCGACCGTTAGGGCAGTTTATTTTCGAAAGTCTATATATAGTAGTTTTTTAGTCAGAAAAAAGGTCGCAATTCATTATATACAAAATCCTTGTAAACTCAAAGTACCCACGCTATCGAGAGAAACGAGTGAAATGGGATCCAAGTATGAATCTGTGAACCATCCTTTTATGTAAAGCATCTTTTACAATTCAATGCAATTTACCTTTTTCATGAAATGTATCTTTTAAGCACTTTAAAGTTTCATGCAAAGTTTAACGTTTCTCATTTAAATTCTGTTCATTTCTGTTTCGATCGAAACACAGTATTTATTAAATAGGAACTTGCTTTCCTTGTTATTTGCAATCCAAGTAACTTTTATGTTTAATTCTCCCCAAAACTACACTAAAATGTTTATGCGTAATGGACATTCATATAATTTAAAGAATTCAATCAAAGCACTATGCTCCTGAGATTCACTAGTTGGTCTCGCAAGCAATTAATTTAGACTAGCGGTTGTTTACCAAATTTCAGAGTAAACAAATTGGCACGTCCGGTGGGACCGGTGCTTTAATTGAATCTTTTCTATCAAAAAATATTTTTGTTTGGATTTGCAAATTTCTATTTGTGCATTCTTTCTGGAAATTGCGTTAGTGCATGTTCTTGAGGAGTGGGAAAATACTCCCTGAAATGGTTAGACCACCACCCAGAAATACAAACACAAATAATATGGAAAATGCAAATGTGAATGATAACAATGTGTCAGCGCCTTCGAGCGCGTTGAACACTTCGAATGTGACTGGAGCGACCATTTCCGCTCCCAGTTCTTCGACATTGGGCGTTACTATGCCTATCATTGCATCAACAACGATGCCCTTTACCACTGCAGGCCCTGCAGTTTCGATACCCGAAAATTTAGGGAGCCAGCCATCTCCAGCAAGGGGAGGAGGCACAATGGGCTCTACATTCAGTATGCCCTTTTCACAATATACGAATCAAGGCAACAGTAGGAATGTACCATATGGTATGCCTACGACGCTGATGCAAGGGCTGCAAACCAACCCTTCATTATATTCAGAAACTGTGCCTGGCGTTTACTCGCCTACAAACCAACGATTGGCCTCCAGTTCTGTTAATCGAAATGCAGTGCCATCATTAACTAATACATCCTTGATGTCTTTAAGGCAACAAATGGATGAAAGTAATCATGATATGGTTAATATGTTGACACAACAAATTGGTACAGTGTTTAATCCTTTGATACAAAATACTAACCAGTCTTATCAATTGTTAGCCACCCAGATGGGTAGAATGGCTGATTTCTTTGGGGCTCCACATGTCCCTAATCAACCAGTCCCTCAGATCCAGAATCTAGCACCCATACAAAACATCCAAGTACCAAATAATGCTATGGTGCCTATGCCCAATAACTTAGTGGTACAGCCTAATCAAGGACAATTACAAATGGGTCCAATCGAACCATACGCTCAACCACAAGTACAACCACAAATCGAACCAAATCCAGGGATAGTCTTAGTAAATCGAAATCAAAATGCTGATGAAGTGGTTCGAAATGTCCAACAAAATAATTTAGGGGCACAAAATAACATAGCAAATTTGGTCGAAGCTATTTTAGTCCAAAACGGTTTGAATGTAGGTTTACATAGACCAAATTTTGTTTCTGCCTTGTCAGAGTATGTGCTTCAGACTGAACTACCAAGGGGTATCAAAATCCCAAAATTCACTAAGTTCGCTGGTGACACTAGCGAATCAACCGTTGAGCACATTGCAAGATTTCTGACAGAAGCAGGAGACATAGCAAATAATGAAAATCTAAGGATGAAGTATTTCCCAAATTCTTTAACAAAAAATGCCTTTACATGGTTCACAACCCTCCCTCCACATTCCATACATAATTGGAATCAATTAGAGAGAGTTTTCCATGAACAATTTTACATGGGACAATCAAAAATAAGCCTTAAAGAATTAGCAAGTGTTCGACGTAAAGCGCCTGAGTCAATTGATGATTATCTCAATAGATTCAGACTTCTAAAGGCAAGGTGCTTCACCCAAGTCCCTGAACATGAATTAGTCGAAATGGCTGCTGGTGGCCTAGACTATTCGATTAGAAAGAAATTAGACACTCAGTATTTGAGGGACATGGCTCAGTTGGCTGATAGAGTTCGACAAGTCGAACGGCTAAAAGCTGAAAAGGCTAGGAATTCTAAATTTCATAAGAGGGAGAAGGTTGCATATGTCGAAGCAAACGACAGTGACCAAGAGTTCGATGTCACTTATGAAGATATCGAAGACAATGAGGTTGATTTAGCAGAATTAAAACCTGGACCTCCTTATGTCTGTAAACTCCTTAAACCTTCGAATGGGAAAAATCCTGTTGAGCCTAAAAATGATAAATTTGTGTCTAAAACTTATACATTTGACATAACCAAATGTGATGAAATATTTGATTTATTAGTTACAGATGGCCAGATTATTGTTCCTAAGGGCTTAAAAGTACCCCCAATCGAACAACAGAAGAAAAGGGGTTATTGTAAATTTCATAATTTCCTTGGCCATAAAACCTCACGTTGTATTCTTTTCAGGGATCTGGTCCAAAAGGCTCTCAATGAGGGGAGACTCAAATTTGGTGAGAAACCAAAGACAACTCAGGCGAATGTTGAGGCACCAAAAGCTGTTGAAACTCTCTATGCGGAACCTCAAGGAGTAATGATGGTCGAAGCCATGGAGGTGTCTGAGGTGCAAGTTCAAGGCATATCTGAAGAAGACTACAGCGAGAAGATGAAGGTTGTGTATCCTCAGACTGAAGAGGATTTGATCGATTTTCTGAATAGGTGCAAACTCGAAAACAAGAATGTGATGCTGTGTCCTCGCTGCAGTGCAGTATGTGATAGGGAGGCTACTGAGGGCCTCAAGAAGTACCAGGTTGTCAACAAGGGGGCAACGCAAAACCAGCGTTTTGATAAAGGCAAGAGGACTATGGTGCAGTCGAACAACAACCAGAAATCTGGTCGAAAGACTACCTTTATTCCTCCTGGTTCGATTCCTGTCGAAAAATGGATGCACCAGGGGCTCATAAGGTTCAACAAAGGAACTATGGAGGTAGGTGGTTCCAGCGGAATGAAGCAAGTTGGCCCACAGGAGTCTAATAAGTATTCTTACCGAAACAATTACAAGGGTAAGAATCCCATGACAAGGACCCAATGGCGCAGGTTTCAGCGTCAAAAGAAATTGGCCGAACAAAATTTGCAAACTGGCCAATATAAGGATGTGTCCAGGAGGCCAGCAAAAGAAAGACTCTTTCCTCCAGTGGATGAGGATAAGATCGAAGACGAGGATCTACTGGACTCCGAACCTGATTTCGACGTCATCTGCGTGGTGTCCATCTTGCCATCTGAATATGATGTC
The DNA here is from genome assembly GCA_018208015.1 of Medicago ruthenica. Lineage (NCBI taxonomy): Eukaryota > Viridiplantae > Streptophyta > Magnoliopsida > Fabales > Fabaceae > Medicago > Medicago ruthenica. The sequence continues at coordinate 48,958 of WNNG01000298.1, read as the reverse complement.
GAATCTGAAGTTACTGAGATCGAAGGTGAATTCGATCATCTTGATATGGCTGACCCAAAGCCTGTATGTTACTATGTGATGAACAATGGCTGCATTGAGGAGCAACTGGCCTCTTTCGAAAGGCCAAGTCTTGGGATGAAAAGCCATCTCAAACCCCTTTTCATCAGAGCAAAGGTTGAGAACGTTGGGATCAACAAAGTGCTCATTGATGGGGGAGCAGCTGTCAACTTGATGCCTCAATCCACACTCTACAGGATTGGGAAATATGACAGTGATCTATCTGCCCACAACATTGTGCTCTCTAATTATGAGGGCAAAACTGGCTACTCGTTGGGAGCCATACAAGTTGATGTTGCTGTGGGCAGTATAGTTCGACCAACTCTGTTCCTGGTGGTGCAATCCAAGGCTAACTTCAACTTGATGTTAGGAAGGGAATGGATCCACGGAGTTGGGGCAGTACCATCTACTCTCCACCAGAAACTTATTATTTGGAGGGAGGATGGGATTGTTGAAAACATAGAGGCAGATCAAAGCTTCTATAAGTCAGAGGTTGACATTGTCACCCCACAAACCTTTGACAAAAATTTGGCTAACATAGCACCTTGTGGTGACAAGGATTCTGCTTTCGTGCCAAGTGACAATGTCATTCATTCTGTCAAGCTCCACCGTGCCCACGGCTTTATATGGGAGAGAGAAGAAATTAATGCTGTTTCTTCTGAAGATGGAGTCATTCCACAGACTGGGTGGAATATATATGAAGACTACTATGACTGAGGCCACTGCATGGGCCAGGATTACGGCTTATATGGCCGAAAATAGATTAAATACGGCCCTTGAGGCTGAGTTTCAACAAAATATGGCAGTAGAAGCCAAGATCGAAGATCAGGAAGTCAAAGAAACAAAGGATCGAAGACTTGACTGCATCTATGACGATGAGCCGCTGGGGTTCGAGAAGGATCCTATGAGTGAGGCGCCAAAAATGCAAGCACAAGATCCTTTGGAGGAGATCGATATTGGAGATGGCTCGATTAAAAGGCCAACTTATATCAGCGCCAATATCACTTCAAGTCTAAAAGAAAAGCTGGTGCTTCTTCTTAAAGAATTCAAAGACTGCTTTGCGTGGGATTACAACGAAATGCCTGGGCTAAGCAGAGAAATGGTCGAACTGAAGCTACCTATTAAAGAAGGAAAGAGGCCAGTGAAACAACTACCAAGAAGGTTCGCACCAGAAATTATGTCCAAGATCAAGGATGAGATCGAAAGGCTGCTGAGGTGTAAATTCATCAGAGCTGCCAGGTATGTCGAATGGTTAGCAAATATAGTCCCTGTTATTAAAAAGAATGGAACTCTTAGAGTATGCATAGACTTTAGGGATTTAAATAATGCTACACCTAAAGACTGAATATGCTATGCCAGTAGCAGAAATGTTAGTAGATTCAGCAGCTGGCTTCGAATTTTTAAGCATGTTAGATGGTTATTCTGGTTATAACCAAATATTTATTGCTGAAAATGATGTGTCAAAAACAGCATTTCGATGCCCTGGTGCATTAGGCACTTATGAATGGGTTGTTATGCCTTTTGGCTTGAAAAATGCTGGGGCCACTTATCAAAGGGCCATGAATTCTATGTTCCATGATTTTATAGACACATTCATGCAAGTTTATATAGATGATATAATCATCAAATCCTTCGTCCGAAGATAGCCATTTGGATTACCTTAGGCAGTCTTTCGAACGGATGAGGAAACATGGATTAAAAATGAATCCATTAAAGTGTGCTTTTTGTGTGCATGCAGGAGATTTCCTTGGTTTTGTGGTGCATAAAAAAGGCATCGAGATAAACCAGAACAAGACAAAGGCTATTCTTGAGACGAAGCCTCCTTCGACCAAGAAACAGCTTCAATCTTTGCTAGGGAAAATCAACTTCTTGAGAAGATTCATTTCGAATTTAAGTGGCAAAGCTCAAACTTTTTCGCCATTGCTTCGACTCAAGAAAGATGAACCATTCAAATGGGAAGAAGAGCATCAAAAGGCTTTCGATGAAATTAAAGAGTATTTGATTAAGCCTCCAGTACTAATGCCTCCTAGTCGAAGTAAAGATATGAAGTTGTACATTGCTGCGTCTGACAATACCATTGGGAGCATGTTGGCTCAGGAAGATGAAAATGGCGTGGAGCATGCAATTTATTATCTTAGTCGTGTATTAAATGATGCAGAAACTAGATATACTGCCATAGAAAAACTTTGTCTTTGTTTATATTTCTCTTGTATTAAACTTAAGCAATATATAAAGCCTGTTGATGTCTATGTGTATTCTCATTATGATATTATTAAACACATGTTATCGAAGCCTATTTTACACAGCAGAATTGGAAAGTGGGCTTTAGCATTAACAGAATATTCTTTAACTTACAAGCCCTTGAAATCGGTTAAGGGTCAAATTGTGGCAGATTTTATTGTAGATCACTCAGTGATCGAAATGTCTCAGGACTATGTAGATACTGAACCTTGGGTTTTGTATTTCGATGGTTCTAAACATAAACATGGAACTGGGATTGGAATCTTAATAATATCCCCCACAAAAGTCCCAACTAAGTTTAAATATAAAATTAAAGGTCTTTGCTCAAATAATGAGGCTGAATATGAAGCTTTAATCACAGGCCTTGAAATTTTAATTAGCTTGGGGGCAAGAAATGTTAACATAAGGGGTGATTCAGAGTTAGTGTTGAGACAATTAACACAAGAATACAAATGTGTGAAAGAACACTTAGCAAAGTATTTTGTTATAGCAAGTTCTCTTCTGAATCATTTCGATTATATTAACATTGAACATATACCTCGACTAGAAAACCAAGAAGCAAATGATTTAGCCCAAATAGCTTCAGGGTACAAAATGTCGAAGGAAAAATTAACTCAGTTGATCGAAATAAAAGATAAACTGGTGTTACAAGAGCCGTTGACCACTGCATTATCAATGCCAAAACTTGTGGGGGCAAGTACACCACAAGGTAGGGAAGACGAAAACGTAGATGATCTTCAGGAAAAAATTCAAATTTTGGCCATTGACAATATGTTGGATAATGATTGGAGAAAATCCATTGTTGAATATTTGGAAAATCCAACAGGTAACGTGGCTCGAAAGATCAAATATAGGGCTTTGAACTACGTGATTATGGGAAATGAATTATTTAAAAAGACTGCAGAAGGAATTTTATTAAAATGCCTAAGCGAATCAGAAGCATATTTAGCAGTTTCCCATGTTCACAGTGGTGCTTGTGGATCACATCAAGCAGGCCATAAAATGAAATGGCTTTTATTTCGACAAGGTTTATATTGGCCGTCTATGCTAAAGGACTGCATAGAATTTGCTAAAGGCTGTCAAGAATGCCAAAAGCATGCAGGGATACAGCATGTACCTGCTAGTGAGTTACACTCCATAATTAAACCTTGGCCTTTCAGAGGATGGGCTCTGGATTTAATTGGTGAGGTTAAACCTGCTTCGTCTAAAAACCAACGATATATTTTAGTTGGAATAGATTATTTTACTAAATGGATTGAAGCAGTGCCTTTACCAAATGTTGATCAGGAGGCAGTAATTAGTTTCATTCAAAACCATATTATTTACAGGTATGGTATCCCTGAAACAATTACCACTGATCAAGGTTCAGTCTTTACTGGACGAAAGATGCAAGAATTTGCTCAAGAAACTGGCTTTCGATTATTAACCTCAACACCATATTACGCGCAAGCAAATGGTCAAGTCGAAGCAGCCAATAAAATTATCATTAACTTGATTAAAAAACATATTGCCCAAAAACCAAAAAATTGGAATAAAACGTTGGATCAAGTTTTATGGGCATGTAGAAATTCTCCTAAGGAATCAACTGGCACTACCCCATTTCGACTAACGTTTGGTCATGATGCTGTACTTCCAGTCGAAATACATTTGCAATCAGCCAGAATACAAAAACAAATGGACATACCAATTGATCATTATTGGGAAATGATGTCAGATGAGTTGGTTGATTTAGATGAGGAGAGATTAAGAGCATTAGAAGTCTTGACTAGGCAAAAGGAAAGAGTTGCAAAAGCTTATAACAAGAAAGTAAAGTCAAAAACTTTTAATGTTGGAGACTTGGTGTGGAAAGTCATCCTGCCCATGGATAGAAAAGATCGAACCCTGGGCAAGTGGTCCCCAAATTGGGAAGGACCATTTAAGATAGTTCAGATTTATTCGAATGGTGCTTATGAGTTAGAGGAATTAACTCCTGATCAACGTACCTTGAGCATAAATGGTAAGTATTTGAAAAGATATAGACCAGTGCTGCAAGAGGTTCGAATAAATCAAGAATAGTTCAAAAAATAAATAACTAAAGTGGCAACTAGCGAAGATGCCATTAAAATCAAACATTCGAATTAAAAATGGTGGGTTTCATCCCTCAACATACAAAGATTTTATCTTGGATTTTCTACCCATCATAACTAAGATTTTATTCGAATTACAAAAGGAAAAGTGGCACGTTAATCTTGAATGGGCCCTCATCTAAAAGAAAGACACGTTGATTTTGAAGGGGCTTTCATTTCGAATCCACTTCTGAGTCTGAGGAACGAAGGTATTCCTTGTTTTCATCATAAGTCGAAAGGAATTCTGCCCAATCAGGGTCCGTACTATCAGACTCTGAGGAAGAAACCTCTGGTTGAGCCTTCGAAGGTGTTTTCCCTTCAGGGGGAGCCCTGCAGGTTCTTGAGCTTTCACCCTTGGAAGAAGGTTTCTTGGTCTTCTTTGAAGAATCAGCAGCCTTTTTGTTGTCCTTCTTTGCAGATGTTGCTTTCTTTTTATCGGTGTTCTTCGCAATTTGTTTGCCTTTACCCATGTTTCTCTTTCAAAATTGATGATACTGGCTATATTATTATGACTTGCAGAGTGGAGTAAGTAAAATGGATAGAGAATGACCATATATATAATGGTAGAATCATTAATGATTCTTCAACCGTTTCCTAATTTTTCTCAGAATTCACGCCAGTTCAGCAAAGATTGTTTTGAAAACGGATGTTTGACTCGTTTTGAAATTAGAGCCAGTCAGAAATATGGCTTGATAGTTACGCGTTTTGTTATACGCACAATCTTATCCGTTACTAAAAAAGAGGTGTGTCACTGTGTATCATAAAAACTATGTAAATCTTCGATATCTGGCGTTTTTAAATGCTAAAATAATCAAAGTAATTCGAAGTAAAAATAATGCGCAGAATAAACTTCAAAAGAAATTCGAAATGATGGTTAAAGAAACTGCCACAAACTGGGCATGTCCTGAATATTACAATCAAAATATGCCAAAAGATGTTCGAAATTCACAAGAAAATTAAGGTATTACAAATGCTTTACAGACTCCCAGTACAGTTTGGTTAAGCTGTTCATCTCCTTGTCGAAGACTTGACGAGCACTTTCCAAACTCTTAACCTCTTCAAGTAGTACTGCAGAAGCACTATAGGCTTTAAGACCCTCCCGTCCCTTCTCATCAATTCGAGCCTTGATCGAATTGTTGACGTCCTTTTCGAGTCGGTCGCGTTTGGCTTCCTCTTCAGCAATCTTCTTCCTATAGTTGTCGATTTGCAACTGCAACACGATGATATTATTTTCCCAATCGGAGATGTTGTTATTGCAAGCCTTAATATCAGGGTGCGCTTCTTTGGTGAGATTTGCTAATCGATCAACCTCAGCCTGTGCAGCTTTGGCCCTCTCGAGCAAATGGTCATGTGTTCGTTGCTGAGCAACAAGTCTCATGGCACTGTCCTCATCATGCTGCACAGTTTTGGCTAGTTGATCAATGATTGATTCGATTTGAATAACCTTCCCTAAGGTTTCGTCAGTAGTCAAGGGATTATGGAGTTTCTTCAAAAAGTTGAGAAGTCCAAAAGCGGTGGAGGGATTTGCCTTGATTATGCTGGGCACGTCTTGCATTACAAAATCTGTAGTCAGCTTTAGCAGAAGCGAGTCTTGGCGCACAGATGAGTTAATTTCTTCTGCCGACTGAGTCGAATCAGTGGCCCTGTCACTTGAAGTCTGAGGAGGGGTTTGTCTGGCAAGCAGAAGTCGAAGGGTCGCTGCTGGGTCTGAACTTTGCATATGCATGAATTCCTCTTCAGGCAACCCCAAGCTGGCAGAAAGCTTCGAAGTCGAAGACTCCGGCAAGATTTCTGACCCTCCTACCTCAGCCTCCTTGATAGCCTCATCATCGAATTGGTATCTCTCAGGCGAGGGCGAATAACCCTTGCTCGACTCAGTAGACACAGCAGCCTCTGCTTGTTCAGTCTCACATTCGACAGATTTGCCCCTCCAACCACTAGGACCTTCAGACGCAGCTGGTTGATCTGGTTGGTCTTCTTTTTGTGGGTCTGCCTCAGCAACAGCTTCAGTTCTTACAGGACTGGGAGGCTCTTCGATAAAGGGGCTTGGAATTTTTTCTGTCCCTGCTGGAGCATCCTCTGCTGCATGACCTTCCACCTGATTCGAAATATAAACGAAATAAAGAGGATGCTAGTAAAGGCAATCTTATTCATAAAAGAAGAAGTTTATGTATAAATCCGTACCTCAACCTCTGCAATAATGGGATTTGGATTAAGGTCTTCAGGAGTCTTAACCCCTCCTTCATCCTCTTTGTCTTTAGGCTCTTTGTCAGCCTGATTGTCAACCTCAGTCGAAGCAGGCTGAGATTCAGAAGGAGTTGCTTTCGAATGATCTCCTGAAGCCCTGGAAGACTTTTTCTTTTTCTTCTTCTCAACAGGCTCTTCTGCTTGTCGATCTGCAGATTTTTCAGGCCTGGCTTTCTTGTCTTTCTTCCTTTTCTTCTCTTTCGGCTCCTGAGCCTGAGAACTACCAAGACCCGTCTGTTCGACGGACTCGGTGGGTGTCGAGCTGGGGGGCGTTTTTCTTTTCCTAATAAGAGGAATTTCCTCCTCTTCCTGTGAAAAAAGAAAAGAGGAGATAAGAAAAGACTAAAGGGATCGACATTAGATCAAAAATTGAGGTAGTTGAAAACGTTCGAATGGGCTTACTTCTTCTTCATCTATACTATAGATGACCTCAGGTTTTGATTTTTTAGAGGTTGTGGTAGCCCCAGAGCTACTCTCTCTTTTCCGACTCTGCCATAATCGAAGTAGAACGGAGTTAGGGAATGTTGGAAATTAAAACAAGGTAAATAAAATTAGTTACCTTTTCTTGTTTCTCCTTCGGGGCTTCCTGGATCTTTATGCCAGTTGATTTTTTGGGCTTTTCCCCAGCTCGAGATGATTCGACACCTTTCTTTGTCACTGGTGCTTTGCCTGAACAAATGAAATCGAAAGGCATAAATAAATGAAACTAGCATATATCAATAAGTGACAAAATGAGTTTGATACCTCGAGCAGGGAGCTTCGAACGAATGTTCTCAATGATTGGCTGAGAAAAGCCACTTTCCAGTCTGGAGATCATAGCTTTGGTATCTCCCACTGAGTGACCAGAAAAATGCTTCCCCCACCATCTCGTGAATTCTGTGGTGCAGAAGAACGAAGCACTGTATTCGAATGGGTGTAATTCGAACAGGAGCTCTTCAGATGACTTCAGAAATTTCTTGTAAAGTTTATCTGAGAGGTTAGCTCCCCTCAAAAAATGTTTGGGGTCTGAGAACATACCCTTGGGTCGAAGTTGAGAAAACCCAAACTGTCTTGACACTAGATGAGGTTGGTACCCAACCAAACCTAGGTAGTTCGATTTCACCCCAGTCCTACAGGAAAGTACGGAAGGGTACAAGTAAGCTGACCATACTTCGTTTACTTCGTCTTCATTGTCTGGATCAATGGTGGGGAAAGTCTTCCGTAAACCAAGCTGGACCAAATTGTCTCTTATGGAAGGGGGCATGTTGTGGAAGGAAGTGTTTGAAGTCCAGGAAGATTTGCATATATGTGAGAAAGAGCCTCTGTGGGCTCTGGCCTAAGGTCCTGGGCGTCAGGCGAAGTACCCTTTGGCCCTCAATAGAACGATTTGCAACTTCTTCAACGTAGTCTTCTGGGATGAACAGTCCCATTTCCTTTTCGAAAGTGGCATTAAGCCACAGTTGAAGAAGCCACATTGGGCCAGACACCAGGAAGGAAGAACCATCCTTCGATTTTTTCAAGTCATCGCAGGCCTCCCCAATCGAATCATAGAGAACGGCCAGCAAGAGTTTACCAAGCCCAAATGCCCTGCCTTCTCCAATTTGCTGGGCCATAGGAATAAACCTCTTTGCCACTTGCAGAGATTTCGAACAAAAGACAAAGTGCGACAGCCACAGGGTCAGGAATGCGACATGCTCTTCGAAGGATACTTCATCATCATCATCCTTGTTCTCCGCTATGTATTTAGCAAAAGTTGCCTCTTTAAAATCAACCTTGATATCATCATTAGTGATGGTAGGGTCATAAGTATCCCCAGTAGGCCTAAGGCCTGTAAGAGCAGCTACATCGAAGAGGGTCGGAGTAAGCATCCCGCAAGGAAATTGGAACGTGTTGGTTGAGCTCTCGAAGAAATGTAGAGCAGCAATGATCATCTCTGGTCGATACTCTGGACCAGTTCTTGAAAATTGGATAAGGTCGAAAATCTCGTGTCTTTTCCAAAATTCTCCGTAATCTTTTTCGACTCGATCAAGCCAAGAAATATAATCTAGATTGCCTACGTAAGGAGCTGATCGAAATAGCTTACTTGGTTTGCTTAGAAAATTGAAGTTGTATGGGTCACTTAGGAAGATCCTGGGTTCACAAGTGGTGAACGAAGGGAATACCTTGTCCATAGCCTTCGATAAAGCCTGGCTGGTCTGGAAGAGGCCCACCAAAAGCGTAAGTATGGCCGCCCACAGAAAATGGGATCATTACGTTCACCTCCCAGACGGCTTTCTTTGCGGCGTCCCCATGAGGTTCGGGTACCATATCTTTGCCATCATTATTTGTGATAGCGCTTGGCCATCTTCCAGCTATGGGAACTTCATGGTTTTCTGAAGACATTATCGAAGAGAAGATGAACAGTTACGAAAAAGGGTTTTAGATGACGAACTGTTTGAATCAATGCCAATGATTCTGAGGAGAGAGTTTCTTTACTAGAGATTAAGAAACGAACGATTATGGAAGGAAACAATGGATTGGTTTGATTCGTAAGAAGCTATGGAGATTAAGAAGCAAGAGAGTGAAAAAGCAAGAACTCAGAAAACTGTCGTACTGGAAAAGTTCTTCAATGGCCGTTTCTGGCCTTTTATAGGGTTACCTTTTCAGTTTTAAAAAAAAAAAAAAATCTGTCAAATCAAAATCACTTCGACTTCCCAGTGTGACACGTGTCCCACTTTTACCTAGAAAGTTGGAACTCATGATGATAGTGGGAATCGAGGTGACAGTTATACAGTAAAACGTGCCATCATGACGCCGTTTCAGTAAACGTGGCCCATTAGCTTTCGAGAAATGGCGCCATAAACTTGTTTCAAATGAAAACAACCCTCCGTTTCAGTTTCGTTAGAGTCGAAACTTGTAATTTCTCATTCGACGCGTAAGGTTACAGTGTCGAAGTTTCATTGTTCAAATCGAATTTGGAGATAGAAAGCAATAGGAAATAAAAAAGGCATTAGATTGCATTAAAAGTCGAAGCCAAAAATTAGGCATATTACATCAAAGATGTCGAAGCATAATGACATCGAAGATATTGATCAACATCCAAAATACATCAAAAATGGTTTATAGGCCCTAAAAAAGAGAGAGGTTATATCCTAAATGCCTAAAGAACCTAGAAACCTTCGATCTCCAAGAAGTGAAATTCATGCAGGAACCATTTAACTTCTAAGTCGAGACGACAGTAGAAGCAAAGTTCAGTCCCATAGTATTCATTGTCTGAACCAGGTAAGGGCCAGAAAATCCCAGATCTTCTCCCATGTCCTTTGCATTTCCCTGAAGCAATGCAGGTGAAACGAATGACCAAGCTTGGAGGTAGAGGCCTAATACCACAATGAGGTCTGTATGGCAAAAAGTAGGGGAAACCTGGTCCTCCACAAGTAGATCTTCTGCATTCTGCTAGCATTCGACGATCGAAAAGATCTTTGAAAATGGGAAAAACTTCCTCCATTGAGAATCCATCTTTTGAAAGGATTTTCAGTATCATCAGTAAGTATTTTGCCCCTTCCACGCCATGGGAAGCTGCTTTGCGCAAAATACGGAGAATGCCATTCAAGTTGTTAGGTTCATCATAAAGGAGTCTTGCTGTCTCCACTAGGCTGAACGATTCGTGACCACTCTGGATCATTCGTCGCATGAAAGCAAGTTTCTCAGCAGGAGGAAAATGGTCATAGAAATACCACACACAGCTACGAGGCAAAGCCCTAAAAACTGTCTTCTTGTTCGCCAATCGACGATGAGTAACGGAAGTTGCCTTAAAGTTGAGTAAGTTTTGAGTACCAGTTGCTGCTACCTTTTTAGTAATGGTGATTAGTAAATCTTCTGAAAGTTTCTCCATGATAGAGAGAAGAAGAAAGTTGGTTTTTCTAAAGAGGTTTTTTCTGGAAAGGAAATGACAATGGGAGAAGTGAAAAGTAGATTTTTGTACTCATTACTGAAGGGAAACTGAAAAGACTTGATTGAAAAGTTGAAAAAGTTGAAAAATTCAACCACGTGGCGAGAGGAAAACTGAAGGATCTCTGAACCAAGCCGTCGGTTACTTCTTCTAGGAGCCAAAAAAATCTCCGAAAATAGTGCTGTAATGATAACTGGTTTGGGAACTGCTCGAGGTAAATGACGTCATCGTTTAAGAAGATGTAAAGTTTCCGTCGAAGGTTACAGTTTTTTCAAAAATGTCAGTTTTCTCCTACATTATATTCCGTCGAACCTAACATTTTTGGGGGGCAATTTGTTACCTGTGTTTTTCAACAAGAGGAATTTGACATAATTTCTGAGGTTTGACTGGACACGTGGAAGAAGATGAGATTTTTGCAGTTTAAAAGAACTTTGGAAGGGATACTTGTTCGTTCGACAGAATCGAAACATCCAGAAATAGTCGAAGCATACATCGACGGGACGAAGAATTAATTATGCTTCGGAATGTCTTTTTCGTCAAATCAAAGATTGCAACTGTCGAAGGCACAAGATTTGAATTTCAAATAGGTTCAAAGGAATATTTACAAATACAAGGCTAAGGCAAAGAAGGAGGACTTCGAACCAGAAGGCAGATCGAACGAGCGTATGATCGAATCGAAGCAACAAAGTTCTGGACTTAGCACAATTCTGACAAACTTTCACAACACTCAGTTCGACTTCGAAAGATACAACCGTTCTAAGGAGCAGTTAAGTGCATGCAGGGTGTACGTGGCAGGACATTTGGCAGTAGTATAGTGTTCGACCGTTAGGGCAGTTTATTTTCGAAAGTCTATATATAGTAGTTTTTTAGTCAGAAAAAAGGTCGCAATTCATTATATACAAAATCCTTGTAAACTCAAAGTACCCACGCTATCGAGAGAAACGAGTGAAATGGGATCCAAGTATGAATTTGTGAACCATCCTTTTATGTAAAGCATCTTTTACAATTCAATGCAATTTACCTTTTTCATGAAATGTATCTTTTAAGCACTTTAAAGTTTCATGCAAAGTTTAACGTTTCTCATTTAAATTTTGTTCATTTCTGTTTCGATCGAAACACAGTATTCATTAAATGGGAACTTGTTTTCCTTGTTATTTGCAATCCAAGTAACTTTTATGTTTAATTCTCCCCAAAACTACACTAAAATGTTTATGCGTAATGGACATTCATATAATTTAAAGAATTCAAACAAAGCACTATGCTCCTGAGATTCACTAGTTGGTCTCGCAAGCAATTAATTTAGACTAGCGGTTGTTTACCAAATTTCAGGGTAAACAGCAGTCACCGCATTTTGGTTGTCAGATCAAAATCGAACGGTCCAAATTTTAAGTTTAAATTTTATTTTTTTAAATTTGAGCTTAAAATATGGGTCGTCCGATCATGATCAGACAATCCAGATGTCATTGACTGCAATGCATCACACCTTCCCGACTGCATACAAACTACATCCACTCTTTCCACCCAGGATTATCTTACTTTCATGATTTCAATCATTCGTGATTGCAATGTTTAAAAATAAACAATTTGAGTTGATAGCTTCAAATGCATGAAATATCTATTAATCATATTCACAAGTTCGTCGGTGGATTTAGGGACCCCTCGTGTTGTAAGGACTGCATTGACTAAAAAACAAGATATAAAACATTTAAATTAAGATTTAAGAGAGAGTTTGCTATTTCACACGTCAACCAATTCTCAAATTCATCTTGTTAGTCTACTTTAGAGATTATTCGTCTTGACAACCAATATGTGTTCTTGCATTATCTCGATTTGACCGAATCATCATTGAGAAGAATGTCGAAGATCAGCCAAGAAAATGACATGAAACTCTGCATGAAGTTCTTTGGGCCATAAGGAACTCTAATATGGTAGCTATTTGTTTGTATGAATCTATTTTTGTTAAATTTGTACATCGTCACGTAAAGATTTTTTTTATTTTTTTTGGTTGCAGGTTAAGAATCTATTTGAGTCGGATAAGGGCACATAAACCCCTTTCAATAATATTCTCTCTGTTTTTTTTTTTTGAGATCGATTAATTTATTTTCTTTCAAGACTTGACAGTAAAAGATAGGGAAATGTTAATGAGTGTTTCCATGACACTTTTTAAGCACTCTAAATGGTAAATTTTTAATGAAAAGTTGTGTATTAAATGCATTAAAAATTATAATAGTTGACTTTTTGAAAAAATAATTACTAAATTTGGGATTCTTAAAGAGTGTCCCGGGACACTCAAGACCATAAAAGATAAAATAAAAGATGGCAATAACAAACGTGCCCCAATTTGAGAGCACCTACTGATTCCAAACCGAACTCCCGATCCGCAACTAATCGGCGCAGAAAACGATAACATTAAATCTCACCCCTTCAGTGACCAAACTCAATCAACGAACAAAATCCCACCACGTCATCGATCCGCACATCACCCAGTCCACCAATCAAAACCAATCTCTCACCCCTATATATTGATCCCCCTTTTCTTCATCCTTCATTCAATTCTCAATTCATTCACCACCAACACACGCAATCACTCTCAATCGTTTTCCACCAGAAATCTCTCGATTCAGATCCATGGCTCCCGCAAAGGCAGAGAAGAAACCGGCAGAGAAGAAACCCGCTGAGAAATCACCAGCAGAGAAAAAGCCAAAAGCCGAGAAGAAGATCTCGAAAGAAGGAGGCGATAAGAAGAAGAAGCGCGTGAAGAAGAGCGTTGAAACCTATAAGATTTACATCTTCAAGGTTCTCAAACAGGTTCATCCTGATATAGGTATTTCTTCCAAAGCTATGGGAATTATGAACAGTTTCATTAATGATATCTTCGAGAAACTCGCTCAGGAAGCTTCCAGATTGGCTCGTTACAACAAGAAACCGACGATCACGTCACGGGAGATTCAAACCGCTGTGCGTTTGGTTCTTCCTGGTGAATTGGCGAAACATGCTGTTTCTGAAGGAACTAAGGCCGTTACCAAATTTACAAGTTCTTGAATTAGTTTAGGTTTTTATGTTTTCAGATCTAGAATTATTCAGATGTAGATTTGATCCGGTGTTCTGCATAGCTTTAATTTTAAGCGGTTTCTATGAATAAACTATGACTTTTGGTTTAAATTGTGTGATTCTCGATGGAAATTATCCTTTTATTTTTATTCTGATTAACGTGGATTTGCCCAATGAATTTTGAATCTCTAAATGTTTTACAGACTACAATTGAATTTGCCTAAAATCGAATTCGAGACTTTTCTGAATTTTGGTTTCAACTATTTGATTTAACGAATTATTTTTGTGTTTTTCTTTAATTGTTGAATTACGGTTCAAGGAATTAGAAGCTGTTTGTTGATACCAGGCTATGGAAAATGATTGTTTTCTTCGAGATTATTTGCGATGCGCTAATATTAGACGTATTTAGGCGTCTTCAAATAGGGTACAAGCATCTTCAGTATTGGAGATTCAAGACATGACAATTATTTCCTTACTTTGAGAATTGGAAATTAAGCCATGAAGTTATTAGCTTTTGATTTGCATTCGTTTCAGTTTTGTTAGCACATGATTAAATATACAATGTGGATGTAACGAGTTTAACTTGTGACAGACTTTTAGAACTTACTATTGTTTTGAATGATTAGCAGAGGATGTTTGATCATGTGCCCTTTCTGATTGGATCTGTTATATTACTTTTTTCAATGTTTTCTTCCCATTTGTAGAATGATCAAATCATATGGGTTTAAACTAGTTTCAGGTATAAACCAACAGTTTAGAAACTAGATATTTTGAGAAAAAAAAACTTGCTCATAAAACAATTTGGTTCGGTTGATACACATTGAATTTGAAAATGGCTTTATTATATGGTTTATTTAACAACTCTATGTTCACCTCTGCACAAATATTATGGTAATAGGGCAGTCTCAATCATGTCCCCGCCATTATAGTAATAGGGCGGGTTAAAATGAGAACCACTTGTGTGACATTGTGGTGAGAATGTTAGATAACATTGTCTAACCACAATGTGACATGTGACTTTTTCATCTTAAAATAAAACAAAAAAGTCTTGTGAAAGAGAGAGAAGAAACCAAAAAAACTATGTGTCACATTGTGGTTGGACAATGTTATATAACATTTCCACCACAATGTCACACAAGTGGTTCCCGGTTAAAATATATGACCGATCCCTGCAAATATACTTCATTTGACTTTTGGTCCTTGTAATTTTTTTTTTGAAATCTATCTTTGCAAAATTTTTTGTTTTTAAAAATGGTCCCTGAGCCTATTTAAGCTGATAGGTGGCAGTCTAATGCTTATGTGGCATATGCTGACGGTGTACTAGTGTCCATGTGGCTTCTTCTGATGTGGCAATTTAAAAAATTCAAAATTAATAAATGATTTAAAAATTAAAATTAAAAAAAAATATTTTTATTAAAAAAATACAGAAAAGGGAGAAATTGAAACTAGGTTTTCAGATTTCCCCCATTTCATCTTCTCTTTTCTCCATCGATCTTCTCCTCTTCAGAAGCATTTTTTTTTTATTTTAATTTTTGTTTGCTTATTTTAAGATGGTTAAGATAGAAAGGGGTAGATTAAAACCTAGGGTTTATGTCATTCTTCCTTATAATGTTCTTCCTCACTAACACCAAACCTTCTTCTTTTTCTCAGATCCAAACCACCATAACCATGGTGAAAAATTAAGTTTTGAAATTCCTGGCAGGACCTGATTCTGAACCGTAAAACAGAGTAGAACAGAGTACACAAAACAGCAGTTCAGAAACAAAAATAAAAACAGACAGAAAGTAAAAACACAGGTTATTTGTTAACCCAGTTCGGTGACAAACACACCTACGTCTGGAAGCTACCAAGCCAGGAAGGAAATCCACTATAATAGTATCAATTCGAAGTCCTATGACAACAGCCCCTGTTTCACAGCCTTCTCACTTAATCACTACCCGTAGTATTTCTACCTAGGAACTCCTAGATATAAGACGCCTCTTACTTCCCTCAGTCAATCACTGCCCCAGTGATTATCAGACTCTAACAAATCAAAGATGAAGACACTCTTCAAAACATAATCAGTCACTCTTGCTTAAAAGCTTCAAGTGATTACAACTCAATAAACTAAACCAACTCTAAACAATTGAGTGGTGTACAGAAAAACAGAGCATACAGCTCACAACTAACAGACTCAAAACCTAAGACTCTTTCAATGATAGCTTTGGTTGAGATTAATTTTCTTCAATGACAGCGTCCTCTATTTATAGCTTCAGCAACAACATAAACTTGAGTCAAATCCTTCAAAGATATATTTTCAAAATACTTTAGAAACATATAAAAGCAATTTATTTTCCAGAAATATATTTTCCAAAGATTTCTTTGAAAATATATTCACAAATAATTGAATTCAATCTTCAGAAAATATATTGCGAAATTCTTCTTCCTTCTAGAAACGCAGCTTGGAGAATTCTTCAATTAAAACTCTACAAATCACATGAGAAAATAAACACTCCAGCACACAAGAACACAAAAAACCAGCTTCTGAAGGTACTTCTGAAGAAGTGCTTATGAAGGTCTGCTTCTGAACATACAGCTTCTGAAGGTTGCTTCTGAAGTACTGTTCAGCGTCTGAACATCAGCTTCTGAAGGTTCAGCGTCTGAAGTATTGTTCAGCTACTGAAGACCCAACTTCTGAAGTACTGTTCAGCTTCTGAAGGCCCAGCTTCTGAAGACGCACATTGCTTGTATATTTGATTTTAGCAAACATGAAGCCAACAACCAAATATCCAACAATCTCCCCCTTAGTCAAATTTTTGGCTAAAATCAATTTGAGCACAAAGAGATACACAAAGCAAATTATTCACACATTAAATTCTTCACACATCAAAATACGCAACCATGAAGAACATAACACAAACATAGCAACAGAGTCAGCAGCGGATAATACACTACGTTTCACACAAATACTCCCCTGAAACCTGTCATACACAAACATCAAACAGGAACAACTTCTGAAACAAAACACTACTCCCCCTGAAACATATCATTCAGCAGCAGCTTCTGAAACATACACTACTCCCCCTGAAACACACAGCTCCTGAAACAGATCAGGTTCTGAACAACCAACAACAACTCAGCTTCTGAAACACCTCTGAAACAAACACTTATACTGTTTTCTGATCAAACACTTATTTATCTCCCCCTTTTTAGTCAAACAATCTTGACAAAACATAGTCTTCACACAGGAGACAGAAAAACAGAGAAACAGTCAGAGGTTACAAACCATATTCACTCAAATAGAGCAAAAACATGCCCAGAAATCAAAGAGAACACATCCAGAAATCTGAAACACAATTCCATCTCACACCACAGATGAAAAGAACTCATAAGAGCTTTCATCCACAATCCCATAACCATATTAACCATAAAGGCACCAAATTCAGAGGATATAACCATCCAATAGAGACCAGCACATCACAGCACCACACACAGAACCCTCATCAAAACCATCATCAGTACCATCATTAAAACCATCACAGGATCAGAATCACATAAACAGAGTACCCACACACAGTCTTCTCAGAAGAACAAAATAAAAGTACACAACTGCATCACAAAATGAAACCCAGGACATAATTTACAGTCTTCAGCTCAGCATCAAAAGTTGTTTCATCATCAGACACAACATCTGACGCTGCTTAGTCAATGTGTGCTTCAGGCACATTCAGAGGAATCTTCTTCCCAGCAATCTGCTTCTGAAGTTCAGCAATCCTCTTCTGAACATAGGCCATGATGTCTTGCTCAACATCATCCTCAGACTCACTAGGATCCACTTCCTTTCCTTTTAGTGTCTTCTTCTTTGGGACATGGACTACCACCTTGCTCCAGACTTTAGATGGTCCAACACCTGCACTCTTCTTAGCAACAGGAGTAGGCGTGCTGGCAGCAGCAACAACCTTTCCTTTCCTATTCTTCAGCCTCTTATCAACATTTTCACATTTTGGTCTTCATACCTTCTTGATATTGACTTTGTTTACAATGGGTTCCACTTTTCTTTGTTGAAAGTGCTTGTGGTATCCATGCAGCTTGAAACAGAAAGGCTTTTTGTGCCCCCTTTTTACCACAGTGATGACATACCCAAGGATGAGATGCCCTCTTGCTCTTAGATCCCTAAGGTTGGTTATGGTGTTCCAACTTAGGTTTACCCATCATTGGATCAAATGTCCCAACAGCTGCAATGAACCTTTTAGCTGGATTTTGCTGTTTGTTGTTCAAGGTCCTATCATCAAATCCAATACCACTTGGTTTCCCTTGGGTCTGACTCTCTAATATCTCTTCAAGCACATCAGTACCAGTGTTCAACATTTTGACTTGTTTCTTCACATGTTCAAGTTGAGAGTTCAACTGGGTTACCTCATCTTTCAGATCAAAGATTTGTGCTAGATCATCACTACTTTCATCATGCAATTGACTGATCTTCTTCTTTTGATTTTCCAGCTGCTTGCAAATTTCTTCATAAGTAGCCAGTTCTTCACAAGACAGTTCTCCATCACTTGACTCAGTATCAGATGATGTTTCAGAATCTAATGATGCTTCAGAGTCTGATGGTGCTTCTGAAACCTTAACTTTATCATCAGACATGCATCTACCAGTTAAAGAAAGAACATGCTTGGCTGATTCATTCCCCACTTCTCCTTCTGAGTCATCATCAGACCAAGTAGCTGCCAAACTCCTCTTCTGTTTCTTGAGGTATGTGGCACATTCTGTCCTGATGTGACCATATCCTTCACACTCATGACATTGAACTCCTTTGGATTGATTGCTTTTCTCACCAGTTCTTGTTTTATGCTTCAGAATCTTGTTAAATTGTTTACTCAGCATCACAAGAGCTTCTGATGTGCTTTCATTATCCTCATTATCAGCATCTGCTACAAAAGCAACACCTTTTCCCTTCTTATCAGTTCTGGCTATTTCAAAATTCTGAAGAGATCCTATCAATTCCTCAACCTTCATACTGGAGATGTCATGTGCTTCCTCAATGGCAGTTACCTTCATATCAAATCTCTTAGGTAAGGATCTGAAGATTTTCCTCACAAGTTTCTTATCAAATATTTTTTCTCCAAGAGAATCAAATGAGTTAGCCATATCTAGAACATTCATGTAAAAATCTTGTATGTTCTCATCCTCCAACATTTTGAGATTTTCAAACTTGGTGGTGAGAAGTTGAAGTCTGGACAATTTAACCTTTGATGTGCCTTCATGAGTAGTTTTTAGAATCTCCCAGGCATCCTTAGCTACAGTGCACTGCTTGATCAGTCTGAACATATTCTTGTCCACTCCATTGAATATAGCATTCAAGGCTTTGGAGTTTCCAAGAGCTAATTCATCTTCTACCTTGGACCACTCTTCCTCTGGTTTTAATTCAGCTGTCTTCTTACCATCTTTGTCAAGCACAACAGGATGTTCCCAACCCTTCAGAACTGCTTTCCAGGTCTTACTATCTATGGATTTAAGGAAAGCACTCATGCGTGATTTTCAATATTCATAGTTGGAACCATCCAACATAGGTGGTCTGTTTATAAATCCTCCTTCTTTCTCCATTATGCCAGAAAAAACCTTCCCTGGAGCTCACCCTAAAACAGGTAGGGTGCCTGCTCTGATGCCAATTGAAATTCCTGGCAGGACCTGATTCTGAACCGTAGAACAGAGTACGCAAAACAGCAGTTCAGAAGCAGAAATAAAAACAGACAGAAAGTAAAAGCACAGGTTATTTGTTAACCTAGTTCGGTGACAAACACACCTACGTCTGGAGGCTACCAAGCCAGGAAGGAAATCCACTATAATAGTATCAATTCGAAGTCCTATGACAACAGCCCCTGTTTCACAGCCTTCTCACTTAATCACTACACGTGGTACTTCTACCTTGGAACTCCTAGATATAAGACCCCTCTTACTTCCCTCAGTCAATCACTGCCCCAGTGATTATCAGACTCTAACAAATCAAAGATGAAGACACTCTTCAAAACAGAATCAGTCACTCTTGCTTAAAAGCTTCAAATGATTACAACTCAATAAACTAAACCAACTCTAAACAATTGTGTGGTGTACAGAAAAATAGAGCATACAACTCACAACTAACAGACTCAAAACCTAAGACTCTTTTAATGATAGCTTTGGTTGAGATTAATTTTCTTCAATGATAGCGTCCTCTATTTATAGCTTCAGCAGCAACATAAACTTGAGCCAAATCCTTCAAAGATATATTTCCAAAATACTTTAGAAACATATAAAAGCAATTTATTTTCCAGAAATATTTTCCAAAGATTTCTTTGAAAATATATTCACAAATAATTGAATCCAATCTTCAGAAAATATCTTGCAAAATTCTTCTTCCTTCTAGAAACGCAGCTTGGAGAATTCTTCAATTAAAACTCTAACAAATCACATGAGAAAATAAACACTCCAAGGCGCGAACACAGGAACACAGAAAACCAGCTTCTGAAGGTACTTCTGAAGGTCTGCTTCTGAACATACAGCTTCTGAAGGTTGCTTCTGAAGGTCAGCTTCTGAAGTATTGTTCAGCGTCTGAACATCAGCTTTTGAAGGTTCAGCGTCTGAAGTACTGTTCAGCGTCTGAACACCAACTTCTGAAGGTTCAACGTCTGAAGTACTGTTCAGCTTCTGAAGACCCGGCTTCTGAAGTACTGTTCAGCTTCTGAAGGCCCAGCTTCTGAAGACGCACATTGCTTGTATATTTGATTTTAGCAAACATGAAGCCAACAACCAAATATCCAACAAGTTTCTTCAATCAAACCCAAACCCAACTAATCTCCTTCTCAAAAATAACAGAACAGTCGAATAACACAATGAGAAAATGTTTTCTGCCACCTCCAGATCTGGATTTAATGATGAAGAAGAATGACATAATATTTGGTGACGGTGGCAGTATGACTGCGGAAATCAGGTTGCGAAAGAGAGTGAGAGAAAGAAAGAAGATGAATGGGCATTGAGAGAGAGAGAGAGAGAGAGTTGGCGGTCGGTGTGCGTACGTACGTGGTGGCCGTGAGTGTCTTCGGTGAGAGTTTGTAGAGGAAGGAGTGGCAAAAGAGAGGGAGAGGTGAGAGAGTGTAGAGGAGAGTTTCTTCACTCTTCTTCTTCTTCTTCTTTCTAATTTGCAAAATCATACAAACTTAATCAACACATAGAGAAGAGATGAGATCGATCCTGTTTATTCTCTCTCACTATAAATTGAAACCATCTTTGTATTTCCAGGTTCAGGATTGATTGCAATGAAAGGAACAAACATTCAAGGAAAGGAACAAAAACCGTGAATTGAGTAGAAAATCAGAACATTATGTGTTGTTGTTGTTACTATGTTGTTGGGTTTAAAACTCCAACATCAAGCATTGTTCTTTATGAATGAAGAGAGAAGTGGAAAAAGAGGAAGATTTGTTGTTGCTGGACTTTTTATGAATGTTGTTGCTGGATTAGGGATGAATGTTGTTGTTTTGGTTGAAAAATAAATAAGAAACAATTTAATTATTATTAATTGATTTATAAAATATTTAAAAAATAATGAAATGCCACGTATTTGCCACATGGACGAGATGGTACGGTCAGCAAGTGACAAATAAGCAAAACGATGCCAAATCATCTAGAAAGTGGGCCCACATACCATTTTAAAAAACAAAAAATTGTGCAAGGACGGATTTCAAATTTTTTTTTATAAGGACCAAAAGCCAAATGAGGTATATTTGCAGGGACCAATCATATATTTTAACCTTGAATTCTTTCGACTATTTGTCAATAGCCTTCCATGTTGTAGGATACACACAAAATGTTTCACCCTCTATTTAGACTTCTCCACATTATTGAAATCAAATAGCATGTTGGAAGCTGAATCTATAGAGAAACTATGCATTTGTGAAATCAAATGATCTGAAGCAATATGTCTTTTATGTCATGGGAAGTTTATAATATATAAATCAATGCTTTGTTGGTTTTAAACTTCAGAATTCCTTAAGAAGTGGAATTTAAATGGAAGGCTGCATTCATATCTATATATGATTTGATATAAGTTTAATTGTAGTTATAACTCGCCTTCCTTGTGATGTTATAAACATGCCTGAATATTTGAAGAACAAAATATGAAAAAAAAAGTTATAAATCTATTGGTTTTTCAATTGTGCGATTTTAACCCACTGGTTTCAAATGTGCGATTTTGACTCGTAAGTTTACTCTTTTTTGATATCGTAGTCCTCCACTCAAATTTTGACCATAAGGTGCCGATGTGGCATTTTAACTTGATGTGTCTTGTTTGTATCGGAGAAGTTGGTTTGGATGGCTATTAATTTTAATAAATAAATTATCTTAGCACAACTGTACCGATGAAAATATAAGTCAATATTATAAGTCACTGCCACACAATAAGTCAATACTATAAGACAAGCAAATATTCAAAAACGGAACTTGAACCAAAATAGCACACACCAATATTTTTCAATGCTGGCAGTGACATCTCTGTTGAACTCCAAGTAGATACAAGTTAAGAAAATGCTAACAATAATATGTAATATAAACATCCTGCATGAAAAGTAAGCAACAATAAAGTGAAAGTAACATTGTCCAAACTCATACCAGGTGCACAGAAAGATAGAGATGCAAATGAAGACTACGATGGCCAGGATGCATCAATATTGACACTTAAATCACATGTAAAGCTATAGCCCGAGGAATTGTCATAAATATTACATCTCCAGGCAAGCTTTGAAGTAGACATCCTACATCTAAACCAACTATATCAATTTAACTTATGATTAAATCACACCTTAACAAAAATAAAACATGTATTTGCTGTCCTTGTCTTTATCTTAATGAATATAATTATGTAGGAATAATCAAGACTTTCCTCCAATAAATCCAAATGTGTCCCGTATAACAGGCTTAACTAACAAAACATAATGTAGTAGTCTACTAAAAAGAGAGTGAAATTATATTCTTAAATGGCATTGTCATATTTAACTAACAGTTGTTATAACATAAATTCCAAAGTCTCGTATGAACAGATTAAATAGTGAGAAGAGAAGGATTGATTACCTTGTTTTATATCCATTGGAAGAAGAAGGAGATTTTGGTTACTACATGTTTTTATCACATCACCTGATCTGTATTTTTTTTTTAATTTTAATATAATTTTTTGTTAAAGAAAAATCTACATCAGCATCTTACGGTCAAAATTTGACTGGGGACAATAAAATCGGAAAGTGGGTCAATTAGGGGGACTAAAATCGAAACATTTGAAATTACTGGAGTTAAAATCACACAATTGGAAAATTAAGTCATTAGAGGAACTTGACGTAGAGATGAGATTCTCTCAATTCATTACAGTATCTTCAATGAAGTGTTTAAAGTGAGTTTCATAGAAGTATGATTTCGTTCCTTATTTACTTTTCTCTATTGAAGGAACTTGACTCGGAGGAGATTCTCTCAATTTTAATTTCCTCATTTTTTCTCAAGTGTAGAGATCTCAACCACTAAACCCAAATTTCTCCCATTTTTTAAACTCCGATCTGTATCACTTTTTTTTTCTCACCTAAAAATCAAGGGACAAGATTCTATAGGATTTTCATGTGACATGAGAGAATCATTTTCCACTTGACATGGCAAAGTTTTTTTTTTTTTTTAAAAGAGCTCAAATAAAGTATGGCATCATCAATTATGTTTGGTTGCATAGTAAAATATTCTTTCATCTTTAATATAAAGGTATCTTATTTTTTAACAATTGAAGCAAAATGTATATGAGTTGCATAAGTATGATGTAGCGTTGTGGGAACCACTCATCAGTGGTGTATGAAATTCAACAATAAGACCATGAGATGCACTGAGTTTGCAGTTTATAAGAATTCGCATAATGAAAGGTTAAGCTATTTGGGATGCACTCTGAGTTTCAGTAATCTGTCCGTACGTGTGGTTCATTAGTTAATGTAGTATCGGTTTGATTTCACAGTTGCAGTAATAATAAAGATGTTTACAATTTGAATTTGGTAAGTGTTTGCTTGGGTTGAAGTACTCTTACATGTATAAAAGTTGTATTTTGTTTTTTTTTTTAAAGGAAAAAGTTGTATTTTATGTTGATAGTTAGATTTACAAATGCACACGTTTCAAATAATTTACGTGGGGTTAAATGGTTTCTAATCTTAGATGATTTATCTATTTATTCATGCAAAGTTTTGATAAATATGTACCCGTATCAAGTTTAGTACAAGACATTTTAAACAAGAATAATTATATTTGTACAATTATTTTGTGACAACTTTTGAGACAATTTTGTTGTTCTCTCTTCTTATTGATCAAAAACAATATAAAAATAAAAACGAAGAGAGAGAATAAAGACATAACGTGAATATGAGAGAGAAAGTTGTCCAAAAATTATACCAAAATGTTTGTACAAATATCATTTCTCTTTAAACAAATGCAAAATGGTGTGACAAATAGTAGTTTCAATGTGGAAGGTTATTCTTTTCTATATTGGTAGGCATCCCAACTTAACTATTGTGTATGTATTTACTCCCTCCATTCCTTTTTAATTGTCACTTTTGAAGAAAAAATTTGTTCCTTTTTAACTGTCACTTTCAAAGTTCAATGCAACTTTAAATAATGTTTTACCAATTTTATCCTTAGTTATTTATTACGGAGAGAGAAATATATGAGATGATATATTAAATGAATAAGGTTATTATAGTAAAAGTATAAATTATTGTATCAAAAGTAGTGACATTTATTAATTGTCTTGGTTTGTGTAAAATGTCAAAAAGTGACAATTAAAAAGGAACGGAGGTAGTAACTGATTAAAACAATTGATGCTTCATCCCTTTCCGTCATGCATTTTTTAGGGTTATTGATACAAACATGATCTAAAATGAAACACGTATAATATTTACAAGAATTGCTTTAATTTGTAATGCACATCGAAGTAAAATACTCACTTTCTTTTGGTTGAAAGTTAGGGACCGATCAATGAATTAAGCATAGTAAAAATAATAATTTTCAAGTACGAGAAATTTAACAAATTATAAGAAATATTTAAAGTTAATATTGTCAAATAAATATAAAATGCTTTCAGAAAAAATAAAATACAACCAACTATCATTTACTTCTAAAATTGTGTTCGTCGGCGTTTCATGAAGATAAGAGAACTTGAGGTTTTAATAAATTAATCATCATGCTTTTTTTTATATTATATTTTACTTGATGAAAAGTTTATAATAATAGAAGCTTTAAGTTTTTAAATTCTAATATACTGAGTAAAAAAAGGCCAATTAAACAAATATATAAAGTTTATAAAAAAAAATATAATAACATAACAAGTTTGAAGAGATCATCCTCTTGTTGGTTCTCCTCCTAGCTCCATCTCTGTTGATAGTTAGGATGATGTATTCACTTGCAATACCTTATTAAAAGTATGTTGAAAACCCTTAAAAAAAGTACTCCTTATGATCACTATTATAAGCACCGGCGAAGCTATAGATTTTTATGAGGGGGCCAAATACAAAAAAAAATTTTGTGGCAAAGAAAAATTTATTTTTTTAAAACTTTATATATTAAATTTAATGGTTAAATATGTTTAATCTCTATAAAATTAGGCTTTATGAAGTCATATATATATATATATATATATATATATATATATATATTCATAATTAATATTTGTTAAATAGACTAACAATTTCTTTTTCAATGTAAACAAATAAGTTATTTGCATTAAACTATCGTTCATTTTGTTTGACTATTGATAATTTTGAAGTAGCAATAAACGTCACAAGAAAGGGGGGGGGGGGTTTGAATTGTGACCCTTTTAAAATTATTCCTGAAAAACTAAACAAGTTTGTATACTCAAGAAAGTTCTTGGTAAGTGTTAGTATAAGAAGATTATAGGTTTTATGCTTGTTTTTATCCTGACCAGAATGTTCTGGATCAAATATGAAATTTTAAGTTGCTTTTAGTGAGCACCAGAATGTTCTGAAGAATATAAGCAGAATGAGAAAAATGATAATTGAAATGTAAGGTACGGACCAGAATGTTCTGGAGAATGATAAAACAGTAAGGACCAGAATGTTCTGGAGAATGATTGATTAACAGAATGATAAAATAGTAAGGACCAGAATGTTCTGGAGAATGATTAATATATGAGCAGAATGATAAAACAATATTATAGGTTGATTTTAAATGTGGGTTTATTTTATGCAGATTGTTTTATCTTGGACCAGAATGTTCTGGAAGCAGTTATACGAATTAATACAAGTGATTAATTTAGGACCAGAGAACTCTGGATTAATTTGATTATAATTAATTAGGACCAGAATGTTCTGGAGAGATTAATACGTAATATTATGATAGTGATAGTGTGTGAACTTTGTGTAACGAAAATAATAAAGAGAAAGGAAGAGAGAAAAACACAGGAGAATTATCCTGGTTCACCAAACCCGGCTACTTCCAGTCCCCACACCTCGTGTGAGATTATCCACTATAGTATACTGCTAACAGAAACTTCTGACTAGCACCATAGATTCTTGATCACACCAGATCAGTCCGTTACACCTTGTATTATCAACCTCAGCAGGCTTCTACAATTCTTTGCTTTCGCACAAGAAAGGTTGTTACACTTCTTTCCCAAACTATTGTTACGAATAGACTTGAGAATTACAGTACACTTTGTATGAAAAGAGATGAATTTTGGATCGAATAAAATCTTCAATACATGTTTGAGATTTTACTAAAAAACTCTAAAGAGTATGATCCAAAAGAGAGAGCTTTGAGACTTGTTTGTGAAGAGCTTTTGTATGTAGTGATGATTTTCACTTGAGAGAATATTTGCTTTCAAAACTCTTGCATTTAACTTCCAAAGCCTCTTGTATTTATAGGTGAGGAGTGTCTTGGTGACCAAGGGTGAAAATAGAGCTGTTAGACACGTTTTTTACAGCTGTCTACAGCTTCATTTGATTTCACACTTCTTCTTCAATTCTGCCAGAATGTTCTCAGAATGTTCTTATTGATTCAGCTTGCTTTGTGTTGCTTTTTGCGTGAAAGGATACAGCTGTAGTGAGCTGTTTTTTGCTAAGATGAAGTGACCTTGATTATGTCACTAATTTGTACTTTGATGTCCAAGTTCATTCCACATGTGCTTTAATTCATTCCATGAGATATTTATCCTTTAATGGGCTTTTCTTTCAAATGGATCAAGAATGCTTCAGACCCAGAATAACTTCTCAAGAGATTTTCGCATGTCATGCTTCTTTTTGCTGACTTTGCTCTTTTTGATGTATTTGCTTTGTGAATCCAGAATGTTCTCAGAATGTTCTCATGAAACAATTCTCACAAAACAAATTAGTAGATAACAAGATAAAATAAAATTAATATGTTTGTAATCTTTAAAACATCAAATAAGGATTTTGTCTCAACAATCTCCCCCTTTTTGATGATGACAAACATTTAATTTATTTTGATTTTGATTTTGAGTTTTGGAAATTTTGTTGAAAACTCCCCCTCAATTTTAGCATTCAATTTTTATATGCTATTTGAGAATATCACAAGAAACTTGCTGTTTTGATTTGAGTTTGACAGTTTATCAAATAACTCCCCCTCAATTCATGCATTCAATGATCAAGTGTGAATTGAGAAATAAAAAACAACATTTCATTAGATAGATAATGCCATTACATAGAGTTTCATCATAGTATTCAAAACATCAAAAAGACATAGTAGGCATGTTACTCGAATACTATCAAACAGTGCAGCGCATTTGAAACTTTACTTTAGACAAAATAAAGCATAATCAAAAGATAGCAAAAGTCATTTAGAGACATAATCAAAATAGTAATTATAACTTAATATGCAGCAGCATTTTATCCTTCCTTTGATCCAAGGTCTTTTCCTGGCCCTCCTAAGTCGTATCCCCCTAAATCATCTCCCCCTTTGTCATCACAAAAAGGTACAGGAGCAGGAGGAAGAGTTGGAGAAGAAGCATCTGAGGAGGAAGATACAGTAGGCATAGGCATGTTGTACATTGGTACAGGAAAAGGATTTTGTTCAGGTGGAGGAACATCAAACTTGAGGCTCAACACTTCAGACATCCATTTTCTTTGGATTTGCAGCTCAAGAGTGTTGTATGCCAAATGATGCATTATGGCATTATTTCCTTCAAACAGCCTAGGCAAGTCAGTCCTAGTTTTGCTCACATCTCTCTCAATTTTTGACCTTTTAGAAGGTTGTTCATTGTTATGAAACAACCTTTGAGCCATGGAAACTGTTCCAGCAAAGCGCGAAGGAAGAGAGGGGCAGGTAGTTTGAATCGTACGAAACGATTCCATTTGAACAGATGACTCAAAATGAGGTTGTGAAACAAAAAATTTGTCCACAGAGTCAGGTTGGAACAAAGCAGAGAAGTCATTTTTTGGAGGTGAAATGAACAAGTTAGCGCTTTGTGTTACCTTAGAGGTTGATGGTATTTTAGTTGGGAAGCTTTGCAGAATGTGTGAGGCTTGAATAGTTTGAAAAAGAGACTGATTTGCAAAGTTGTCAAGCAATTCTTTATCTGCTTCCATAACAGGAGAACGTTCTCGAGAACGTTCTGGTGGAAGACATTTTTCAGCAGAAACATTTTCTGGCACAGGCTCATGAAGATCAGAATCATCTCTTTTCCTTTTCTGAGTGGGAGGAGATGAAGGAGCAGCATTTGGTTCCTGTTTCATGTGACTCACATTTTTTGGAGTAAATTTGGAATATTCAAAACTAGACTCCTCACCATCTAAAGGTACATCAAATTTTTTGAAGATTTTTGTGAGAGCCATTCCATATGGTACGGTGAATTTTCTGTTTGGATTTTGGATGGTGGTGATCATGTTGTGAATGAGAATATGAGGTAAGTTTACTCTCTCTTCCATGAACATATGGTACATGATCAACAGATCATTTGCATTAACATGCTGAAAATTACCACTGCGAGGTAAGAGAGAATGTTGACACATAGCATTCAACATTTTTGGGGTAGGCAGAAGGTTTGAAGAAACTAACTCAGTGACATTTGGAAGAAAAAGAAGTTGACGTATATTTTCAAATTGAACATCAAGTTCTGTGAACCATTCTTCCCCAAACACAGTAGGACCTTCTAAAGGCAATTTAAAAATTTCAGAGAGTACCTGAGGTGTGAGACGTATCTCAACATCCTTGACCCTAGACACTATCAAGCTTTTCTCAGGAAAGACTTCTGCCATGAAGTAGAAGGCTTGTATTACCTTTGGGTAGTGTCTCTCACGAATTTGAAGAAAATGAGTCCATCCTTGGACATCAGCATACTTTTTTAAGACAATTTTGTCTTTTTCCAGTTTGTCAAAGTCGAAATACCTTCCAATACCAATTGGCCTGGTACCCCATTTCTCTCTGAATTCCTTCATAAGTTCACGATCAAACAGAGGAATTTTCTTTGTATTGGAAATGGATATCTTTTTTGGAATTGGTTTTGAAGCCCTTTTTGGTTTTGGAGATCCTTCTGAAGATGGTTCAGAAGATGGTTCAGGAGACGGTTCAGGAGAAGGTTCAGGAGAACGTTCTCGGGAACGTTTTGGTTGAACAGTTGCTTTCTGTTTTCCTTTTTCTATCAGAGTTGGTTTTGGCTTTGTCACAGCAGTTTTGACAGAGGATTTTGAAACAACTTTGGCAGGTTTCTTGAGAGGGGAACATTTCACAGGAGGAGGATTTTTTGGTTCCTCATCTGAATCAATAATCTCATGTATAGTGGTATCTATACTTTTGGTTTTTCTACTCCCAAACCCAGAAATAATCCTTTGAGATCTACGAGTTCTAATGTTTGGAGTGGATTTGGTTTTTTGCGGTTTAGATTTTTTGAGATGAGGGGCGGTTTGATTGAAGTTTGGAAGAGTTGCATGAGCAAGATTTTGAAGGAATGATTCATTTGAAAAGGGATTATATACTTGAACAGGAGTTTGAGGTTTGGTGTAGATGACCATGGCAGTGTTTGGGTCAAGATCGTATGATGAAGAATCATGATCTTTAGGAGATTGTTCTGTTTCAGGTTCAAGGTAGGTTGGCATGGGTTGTGTTTCAGAAATGTTTAATGGAGATTCTGGTGGTGTTTGGAACTGATTTGGGGAAAGGGTGAAGGAGGAAGGAGGCGATGGAGTTGGAGACGGTGGTGATGGCGGAGATGGTGGAGATGGAGAGCGCGAGAGAGAGGAGATGGAGGATGGAGAAGATGGTTGGACGGGAGGGGCTTTCTTACCGGTGCCTTTTGTTCTGGCCATTTTTGGTGGGAGAGAGCGGCGGAGAGTGGTGGTGATTTTTTGAGAGAAAGATGGGAAGAATGAATGAAGGAAGTTAGACGGGTAGAGCTGATGAGAGAGAGAGAGAGAAGTACGATTGGGAGAAGTGAGGAGACAAAGAGGTGGCTGATTTGACTTACAACAATGATGGTTAATTGCAAGCTGTGCCCCTTTTTCTAGGAAACTGTAAAAACAAGTTACTAGATATTTTTTACTGAAACTATCAGTTATATTTGAAGAGAAAGCCTTTACATAGGCGTGTGCCATAAGCTTGGCAAGAGAATAATTATGAGAACATTCTTTCAATGACTCAAAATGATTTCTAAGTTTTGCAAGGATTTTTTATAACATGCAATTTTTCTTTAATGAAATTAAAACGATCCTCAATCAATGGTTTAGTAAAGATATCAGCCAATTGATTATTTGTGTCAACAAAAATTAATTCAAATTCCTTTTTGTTAACATGATCTCTTATAAAATGATGTTTAATTTCAATATGTTTTGACCTTGAATGTTGAATGGGATTTTTTGATAAATTTATCGCACTTGTATTGTCACAAAATACTGGAATATTTGTGTACCTTATTGAAAAATCCTCAAGTTGATTTTTGATCCAGAGAACTTGAGAGCAACAGTTGGCTGCTGACACATATTCAGCTTCTGTAGTTGACAGAGCAATAGTGTTTTGCTTTCTGCATGACCAACTTATAAGAGCATTTCCAAGAAACTGACATGCTCCACTTGTACTTTTTCTTTCGATTTTGTCTCCAGCATAGTCAGCATCACAGTATGCTATAAGATCAAAACAAGAACCTTTGCTATACCAAAGGCCAAGATCAGTAGTACCTACCAGATATCTAAAGATCCTTTTTACAGCAGTTAAATGAGATTCTTTTGGAGAAGTTTGAAAACGTGCACATAAACCAACAGCAAAAACAATATCTGGTCTACTGGCAGTTAAGTACAACAGAGATCCAATCATTCCTCTGTATTCCTTTTCAGAAATAATTTTTCCATTTTCATCTAATTTGTTTCTAAATACCCATCTTGTTCCAATGATGGATTGATTTTGAGGTTTAGGGACAAGATTCCATACCTCATTTTTCTCAAATTGAGACAGTTCTTCTTTCATAGCTATTACCCATGATTCTTCACTTATTGCTTCTTGTATATTTTTTGGTTCAACATGTGAGATCATTGCCATGTTGTTATCATTATCTTTAAACGATAGTCTTGTTCGAACTCCATCAAATGTATTTCCAATGATTTGTTCAGGAGGATGATCACCACTGATTTTCCAACTTTTTGGAGGAGTTTGTGATGATGATGCTTGATTATGATTTTCATTGCTTGCTTGCTCTTGATTTTTCAATATTTCCTCATCATCTTCTTTGTTAGTAACAAGATTATCAAATTCATCAAAGATAATATGCATGCTTATTTCCATGGTTTGATTTTTTAGATTAAAGATCCTATATCCTTTGGAATTTGTTGCATATCCCAAGAATATCCCTTTATCTGATTTTGAATCAAACTTTCCAAGATTTTCTTTATCATTTAAAATATAGCAAAAACAACCAAAAATATGGAAATATGATATGTTAGGTTTCCTACCTTTCCAGAGTTCATATGGAGTTTTATTTAGAATTTTTCTAATTGAAACACGATTTAGAATATAGCAAGATGTGTTAATAGCTTCAGCCCAAAAATATTTTTCAACATTTGATTCATTTAACATTGTTCTTGCCATTTCTTGTAAAGTTCGATTTTTCCTTTCAACGACTCCATTTTGTTGAGGAGTTCTTGCACATGAGAAATTATGATAGATTCCTTTTTCATCAAAGAAGGTTTTGAAGGATAAGTTTTCAAATTCTCCTCCATGATCACTTCTTACAGAGATGATGTTTGAATTCTTTTCATTTTGAACGAGTTTGCAAAAATTTTGAAATGCTTCAAAAGCTTCATCTTTATGTTTTAAAAATAAAACCCATGTATATCTGGAAAAATCATCTACTATAACAAAACCATATTGTTTTCCACCAAGACTTGTGGTTCTTACAGGACCAAATAAATCTATGTGAAGAAGTTCAAGAGGTCTATGAGTAGAGACAATATCTTTTGATTTGAAACTACTTTTGACTTGTTTCCCTTTTGTACATGCTTCACATATTTTATCTTTTTCAAAATCTATTTTAGGGAGTCCTCTAACTAGATCAAGTTTTGAAAGTTTTGAAATAGTTTTCATACTTACATGACCAGTTCTTTTGTGCCAAATCCATTTATCCTTTTCAATAGACATAAAACATGATTCGGCTGGAATGTCATCTAAGTATAAAACATAGAGGTTTTTCTTTCTAGAGCCAGAGAAAAATATTTTTCCTGAGGATACTTGTTTTACTTCACATATGTTGGGTTTAAAGATAACCTCAAAACCACTATCACATAATTGGCTTATGCTAAGTAGATTGTGTTTTAAACCTTCAACATATTGAACATTCTCTATTTTAGCAGAGTTATTCTTACCAATAATACCTTTACCTTTGATTTGTCCTTTGTCATTATTTCCAAAGGTCACTAGTCCTCCTTCCTTTTTTATGAAGGAGATGAAACACTGCTTATCTCCCGTCATGTGTCTTGAACAGCCACTGTCCAAGTACCATGGCTTTTTCTTTGCATTTTGAGAAGATTCCTGCATTTTGATTTATTTGTTCCTTAGGTACCCATGATTTTTTGGGTCCTTCAATGTTAGTGTTCTTAAGCTCAAGATGTTTAATCTTGAGAAAACAATTAATTTCTAAATGACCCATTCTTTTGCAATACAAGCATTTCTTCCTTGTTGTTTGGAGAGAACGTTCTTGGTTTTGGAAAGAATGTTCTGGTTTTATTGTAAAAGAATGTTCTGGTTTAGCGTGTGCTGTTCTTTTCTTATGAAAGCAAAAGGTTTCAAGATGTCCATCTTTGTTACAAAATGAACACTTCATTTTGTCTTTTTCAGGCACAAAGAAGTTTTCATAGTTTCTTGGTTTTTTTGAAATATCAAAACCTAAACCAGCTTTATCAAATATTCCAACCTGAGAATCTATTATTTTCTGAAATGTTTCAGTTGATCTTATAAAGCATTTGAGATCATTTCTTAGTTCTTTGACTTCATTTTTTAGCATAATATTTTCAGTAACCTTAGAGGTTTCTGGAATTTTATTTTTGCCAAAATTCTTTAATTTTTCATTTGCTTGAAAATATGAATCTTGCAAACTTTGAATAATTTTCTTTTGATCATTATTCAAGTTTTGAAGTCTTTCCTTTTCTTCTTTTAATTCAATGATTTCTTTTTGTAAAGAATAACATTTGTTTGTAAGAAAGTTTGAATTAAATAAAAGACTATCACATTTATTTTCTAATTCTTTGTATAAAATGGGTTGGTCGAATAAAATTACCTCTTCGTTGTCTGAGTTTGCCATTAGTCCCAAATTTGCTTCTGTTTCTTCATCTCCTTCTTCTGATTCGTCCAGGTCATCCCATGAAATCAAAGATTTTTTGTAGGGAGGTTTCTTTTGATTCTTTTTGTTTAATGGACATTCATTTTTGTAATGTCCCTGTTTGTTGCATCCAAAACATGTTACTTGACTTTTGTCAGTTTCATTTTTTGAGTTGTCTTTTCTATTTGGAAAGTATCTTTTTATTTGATCTCTTCTTCTCATCATTCTTTGAATCTTCTTTGAAATGAGAGCAAGTTCCTCTTCTGCTTCTCCTTGAATAATTTGTTCTTCTTCGTCTTCCTTGATTTCCTCATTTTGTGAAGATGCTTCATTTTGATTGTTTTGGGTATCTTGAGAGGCTTTGAGGGCAATCATTTTTCCCTTTCTTATTGGCTTGTCTCCTTGGAGTAGAACTTCATGAGCTCTTAGTGAACCAATAAGATCTTCTAAGGCTAAGACATTTAAGTCTTTTGCTTGAGTGATTGCTGTAACCATTGGTCTCCATGAACTTGGGAGACATCTTAAGATTTTTCTGATTCTTTCATAAGTTGAATATATTTTACCCAGAGATCTCAACTCGTTTACGATAGATGTAAATCTGGAATACATTTCATCAATGTTTTCCTCTTCACTCATTTCGAAAACTTCAAATTTTCTTATGCCAATATCTATTCTTGTTTCTTTTACATGGCTGGTTCCTTCATGATGAATTCTTAACGTGTCCCATACACTTTTTGCATTATCACATTCATCGACTCTTTCACTTTCTTCATCACTTAGAGCGCATGAAAGAAAGAGTTGAGCTTTAGAGTTTAGGAGTACCTTCTTTTTATCATCATCAGTCCATGAGGCCTCAGGTTTGATGGTTACTACTGCTGTAACAGCATCAGTGGTTGATGGTACAAAGTTTCCTTCAGTGACAACTTTCCACATGTCTACATCTTGAGACTTTAGGAATAGTTGCATTTTTCCTTTCCAAAAGTAGTAGTTTTTTCCATCGAAGAATGGAGGTCTTGTACATGACAGACCTTGTGGAATGTATGTTTCTTTTGACATTGCTTCTTTCTGAATCTTTTCCTCTAGCACGTGTTAAGTGCTTTGATTTTTTAGAGACCGAGCTCTGGTACCAATTGAAGTAGCAATAAACGTCACAAGAAAGGGGGGGGGGGTTTGAATTGTGACCCTTTTAAAATTATTCCTGAAAAACTAAACAAGTTTGTATACTCAAGAAAGTTCTTGGTAAGTGTTAGTATAAGAAGATTATAGGTTTTATGCTTGTTTTTATCCTGACCAGAATGTTCTGGATCAAATATGAAATTTTAAGTTGCTTTTAGTGAGCACCAGAATGTTCTGAAGAATATAAGCAGAATGAGAAAAATGATAATTGAAATGTAAGGTACGGACCAGAATGTTCTGGAGAATGATAAAACAGTAAGGACCAGAATGTTCTGGAGAATGATTGATTAACAGAATGATAAAATAGTAAGGACCAGAATGTTCTGGAGAATGATTAATATATGAGCAGAATGATAAAACAATATTATAGGTTGATTTTAAATGTGGGTTTATTTTATGCAGATTGTTTTATCTTGGACCAGAATGTTCTGGAAGCAGTTATACGAATTAATACAAGTGATTAATTTAGGACCAGAGAACTCTGGATTAATTTGATTATAATTAATTAGGACCAGAATGTTCTGGAGAGATTAATACGTAATATTATGATAGTGATAGTGTGTGAACTTTGTGTAACGAAAATAATAAAGAGAAAGGAAGAGAGAAAAACACAGGAGAATTATCCTGGTTCACCAAACCCGGCTACTTCCAGTCCCCACACCTCGTGTGAGATTATCCACTATAGTATACTGCTAACAGAAACTTCTGACTAGCACCATAGATTCTTGATCACACCAGATCAGTCCGTTACACCTTGTATTATCAACCTCAGCAGGCTTCTACAATTCTTTGCTTTCGCACAAGAAAGGTTGTTACACTTCTTTCCCAAACTATTGTTACGAATAGACTTGAGAATTACAGTACACTTTGTATGAAAAGAGATGAATTTTGGATCGAATAAAATCTTCAATACATGTTTGAGATTTTACTAAAAAACTCTAAAGAGTATGATCCAAAAGAGAGAGCTTTGAGACTTGTTTGTGAAGAGCTTTTGTATGTAGTGATGATTTTCACTTGAGAGAATATTTGCTTTCAAAACTCTTGCATTTAACTTCCAAAGCCTCTTGTATTTATAGGTGAGGAGTGTCTTGGTGACCAAGGGTGAAAATAGAGCTGTTAGACACGTTTTTTACAGCTGTCTACAGCTTCATTTGATTTCACACTT
The DNA here is from genome assembly GCA_018208015.1 of Medicago ruthenica. Taxonomy (NCBI): domain Eukaryota; kingdom Viridiplantae; phylum Streptophyta; class Magnoliopsida; order Fabales; family Fabaceae; genus Medicago; species Medicago ruthenica. The sequence continues at coordinate 13,217 of WNNG01000298.1, read as the reverse complement.
CTTCTTCAATTCTGCCAGAATGTTCTCAGAATGTTCTTATTGATTCAGCTTGCTTTGTGTTGCTTTTTGCGTGAAAGGATACAGCTGTAGTGAGCTGTTTTTTGCTAAGATGAAGTGACCTTGATTATGTCACTAATTTGTACTTTGATGTCCAAGTTCATTCCACATGTGCTTTAATTCATTCCATGAGATATTTATCCTTTAATGGGCTTTTCTTTCAAATGGATCAAGAATGCTTCAGACCCAGAATAACTTCTCAAGAGATTTTCGCATGTCATGCTTCTTTTTGCTGACTTTGCTCTTTTTGATGTATTTGCTTTGTGAATCCAGAATGTTCTCAGAATGTTCTCATGAAACAATTCTCACAAAACAAATTAGTAGATAACAAGATAAAATAAAATTAATATGTTTGTAATCTTTAAAACATCAAATAAGGATTTTGTCTCAACAAATTTTTATTGCTAAAAACGTTTTCTCTATAGTTGTTGTAGAGACCGAAATGTCACAATAAAACAAATAACATTATTAATTAAGTAATAGTTTGTTAATCTTTTTATTTGTGCTGATACTTTTGCAAATAAACTTGTTTGTGGTAGCTAACTATATTAATACATTCTAAAAAAAAAAACTATATTAATACCCACTATATTAATACACTTAGGGTGTGTTTGGTAAAAATAAGCTATAAGCTAGTTGATAGCTGATAACTGATAAGGTAGCTTATAGCTGATGTCTGAAAGCTGATAACTTATAGCTGAAAAGCTAGCTTATTAAAATTAAGGTGTTTGGTAAAATTAGCTGTTGAAGTGACTGATAATTATAAAATGACATAAAGGGACATGTCCGAACGTTTTTTTATGAATTATTATTAAACTTTAACGTGTTTGTTTAATTTTTTTATTTAATTTATTTCTTTTTGAATATTTTAATTTATTTCAAATTATTTTCATCTCTAAAAAGATAAACATGCTTTATGAATTCAGTTGACATTTTTTATTTAACAAAATTTTTTTTGACAAATTTTAGTTAACTAAAATTTCGTCACTATTGATTATATATGTTATGTAAAATTATATATTATATGAATCATGAAAAAAAAAGGCAGTGGTCAATTTACAAATTAAGAACAAGTCACAAAAAATATGGAGCAAGAAAACGTATAAAAAGCTATAAAGAACGTGAGCAGTACTGACTAACGTGTGTGAGGTTGATGTTAACAAAATATAAAATGTGGGTAGTTATTAATTATGAATATGGGTGGTTGTTCTATTAAAAAAATAATTAAATTAAATTAATAAGGTTAAAATTGGAAGAAAATATAAAAAACTATAAGCTATAAGCTCAAAAGCTACTTGAAATAACATCTCAATAAAAGCTATAAGCTAATGAGAAAAGCATTTTACCAAACACATGTCAATCTATCGAAACAAGCTTATAAGCTAATCCAAGAAGCTATAAGCTAGCTTATTTGTGTTACCAAACACAGCCTTAGTCAATCAATAGAAATAATCCCCGAGCTTAACTCAGTTGGTAGGGATATTGCATATTATGCAGAAGTCGGGGTTTGAACCCTGTGCATCCCACTTCTTCACATTTAAAATGTGTAAGCTCTAGCCACTAAGGGTGTACACGAGTTAGGTCAACCCGGAAAACCTGGTCAAACCCACAAAAAAAAAACCAAAAAAATGGGTTGGGTTGGGTAATTGGGTGAATATGGTTTTAAAAATGAAAAACACATAAAAAATAACGTGTTTCGAGTAAAACCAGACCCAATAAACCCACTTACCCAATAATCCCAACATTTTTATTTTTATTTTCATTGAGAAAAAAGAGAATACAAAAGATTTTGGTCATAAATCAAGTTTCAAAATTGATAAAAAATATTCTCTATATTGAAAATCAAAACATGCTATAGTTACAAATTTGTATGTTGCATTTTTTTGTTGTTTTGATGCTAATGCAATTTTATGTTATGCAACTTTAGTTTGTTGCAATTATTTTATGATGAAATTCATTATTTGATATTATCATTTATTATTTTTTTTACGCTAAAATATAGTGAAAATATGTTATACAATTTTTTTTAGAAAATAAAAAAGTTGAGTATTTTTTATGAAAAAATATGAGGACTCGTTATTTAGTCATTTATTATTAACCAAAAATAGAGCTGTACTTTGGGTAAACCACTACCCAACCGAAACCGGAAATTAGTGCGTTTACCCAAACCGGCCCAATTGTGTAACGAGTGGTTAATTTACCTCACCTAAACCAGAGTACCTTATATGGTTCGGGTCTTGAGTTTGATCAAACTCAACCCAAATCGACCCACATACACCCCTATTAGCCACTAAACTACTTGAAAAATAAAAATAAAAAAATAGAGTAGCCAAAACTACATCATTTCATAAGCATTCACCCCCTAATTATAAGTAAAAATTCATTCAATAACTACTAATTAATACATCATATACATATTATATGTTAGATACATTAATTATTTATTGAATATTGACTAAATACATTAGTTTTTTTTTTTCCCTGGGAAGGAATATTTAGATTTCAAATCAACAATTAAACCTTATTACGACTATTATTATTTTTTGAAGTCAAACAAACAAAAAACTGAAACGTGTACGTTCCAAATTCGTCCTTACCCACAGCGAAGTTTCCGATTCCCTCCATTCTTCCTATATAAACTAATTTCCTCATTCCAACCAAATCGCTTTTTCAACGCGCTTTTTTCATAATCCAATTTCTCTTTCTTATCATCAGCATCATCGATTAACAAACAAATCTCTCACATGGATTAACACAAAATCACACACAAATCCAATCACCGATTCGATTCGAATTCTTCACTTTCCATAACTTTCAGATCCATTTCGCATGTTCTTCGATCTTCGATCGGTTCCGATCGAACAAAGGCTTTCCCAATTTCGATCTGAAATCGCTTTTGTAACAATTAGGGTTTCAAAAATCACAGAATGATGTCTTCAATCTTCTTTCTACGCAATTTGATTCCGTTTCACGGTGGATCTTCTTTTCATCGTTTTAAACATCTTGAAAAAAGTGATAGGCGTGGTAATCTTAGTTAACCTTACGCTTTTTTTAGTTACGTTTCGTTTTCGGAAGTTTTTTCATCTATTTTTCGGAGTATTTCTTCTGGTATTGTGAATTTCGATTCGCGGTTGAATTTGAGGCTTTTGGTATTGCGTTGACTTCAAAGATCGTGAAAAGGTTGCTGGTGTTTTGTTCCTGTTTTGAGATTTTCGCAATTTGAATCTACAAACGTCGTCGTTTAAGGTAATATTAGGATGTACCTTATTGATTGATTAATTGTTTAATTAAGATTATGATTCTTGACCTAATTTCTAGGTTGAATATAGGATCTAGTCTTTTCAATTTTTTATTGCATCATACACCTAGTGTCTTATTGTTCATAACTACATTGCTTTTCTTTGCTCTAAAAAAGTTATCAGTGACAAATTTTTATCATGATTTATCCGCTACGAGTGGATAATTAGAGTTGTGTGATTTTGACACAAATATTTGACGACAAATTATGTGGTTAATTAATGAATATAACAAAGTGTCACAGCTCATTAACCATCAATGAACACAATTAACCATCCTTTGGAACGTCACTTACCACAATTTGCAAGTGTTCACAAATTAACTGTGAAACTTTGTTATATTCATTAACCACCAGCTTAACTGCGTTAACCATATATTTGAACTGCACTTAACCATATAATTTGTTGTCAAAATTTAATGTCGAAATATCATTTCTTATGAATAATTAATTGTGCCATTATATTTATGCGACACAATGTTAAATTAATTGTGTGCCATTATATTTATGCGACACAATGTTAGATTGCAAAATATGAGTAGATGTCTGATTTAATTTACAATGTTGGTGTATAGTGGTACTGGTTGTTAAACTCATAGTTTTATAATTGTACATTGATCTTGTTTCCTTTTTCGATTTGAACTTGTGGATCACTTCCTAATCATAAAGCACAACACACCTATGTGTGGATTGTTTTACTTGTTAATGCTTGTTATGAAATTAGTTAATGTTTTTATTATTACTTCTAATATTTTGTTTTGTCGATTTGTTATTTGGGTTGTAGTGTGATCTTATACGATTGATGGACATCCACTCTCTTGTGAATGTTGTGGAGTGTGATATCATAAGTAAACTTGAAATTACTTTTGGTGGGTCATTACATATACAAGATGATCAAAAGTTAGAACATGTATCTGATGATGATGAGGATGGTAGTAGTAACTGTCATATCGGGGAGGGACACATATGTGGTGGGTTTGAACAGGAAGAAACCACACTAAAAGCGAAGAGCTGGAAGGAGAGTTCAACCTTTCCTTATCCTGATATGGTGTTGCCTTCAAGCTCTTTTGATGACGAGGAGGCTGATGGAGCATTGACAGAGTCACTCTCTAAGCAATTTCCGGATCAAAGTTACTCATGCTCGGTTTCTCAGCCGGTAAATTCTAATTGTGTTCACGAATAAATCTTAGCAAGTTCAAGTATGCAAATTATAGATTGTAGTTTATGTTTGGTATCATGGTTGGTTGCCGAAATCATTATGGGCAACCGTGGTTTTGCAAAAGCTACAAAGTTGCTGAAATCACCGTGAACAACCGTGGTGATGCAAAAGCTACACTTTGTAGCTTTCACACAATCACGGTCGTTTACCATGATTTCGGCTAACCCACCATATGATACAAACATACACTTTATTTTAAAGGGGAAAAGATTTTTGACTCATTCAACAGATAGAAAGCTGGTCACTCCAATGTTGGGGTGGAAAGTAGTTGGCTTGTTACATTAGTATATAACTCAACATGCATTTAACTGTTGGGCTAGATACATAGTTTTGGTTGAGCATAATTGGCAGCTATTTTTCTTCGCATTTGCCATCCTTTGCTTATTGTTTTTTGTTTTCTCTGTATTATTTTATACCACAGGCACCTGCAAAACTTGTATCTGCCATGAAGGGTAGCCGCGAGAAACACATGGGATTGCAAATGAAATTGTCTGTTAAATGGGCCCCTGATGTGTATGATCCGGTACCAACATTGTCGTCACATACCGTGAGAACTAAGAAACAACATAAATCTCGGATCAAGAAGAGTGAAAAGAAAGGTGTAAAGAAAGGTCAAAAGGGCAGCTATTCTAAAGGGGGTAGCAGCAAAGATAAGAAGCAGTATCGCTATAGGTGGCCGGAATCTTGTGGCAAAGGATTTGATGCTTCAATGGAATTAAATAATCTCGATGTTGTTGGCCGTGATTCTTACCATGAAACTAGCAACTCAAAAATACAAGCTACAGAAAGGCCTTGTCATGTCGGAGAAGCGCTGAGTAACTTCCTTGATTTTGTCTCCTATATCAAGACAGCATAAATCACTAGTTCGATTTTGTATCCTATATCAAGACTGCATAAATAATTAGTTTCCTGTTTGTTTGTGTGACGAAGAGTTTTTTTGTTTACGGTTGAAAACTGCTCAATGCTGTTATCTTGAAAGGCCAATCGATATATCTCTTGGAATTCAGAACTTACAATCTACTATATCTCATGTACTATGTTCTTTTTGGATTATAAATAATGTGTGGCAATTTTTATTTTTGGATAATATTATTATTCTAAGGTGAACGGTGCTTGAAGGGAGGATCTGTCATTTTCTTATTACCATCTTTAGATTCGGATGGGAACAATTGACACAGTTTAATTTGACACTAAATCTCATCCCTTCATTTTATTTAATTCAAAGGCCTTTAACAATCACTTAAATGTTTCATAAAACTAAATATTGTGATTTGTCTCAATCTTTCCCCAAAGCAGATAGTTCCATCTGTCTCACCAATTAGTATTGTTATTCCAGTGAGAAAAATAAAGGTAAATAACTTGGGGATCATCTTTATGTTGTTTGAACCTCTCCCTTTCATCTTAATTATCAATCCATCCATTGTGTACGGCTAGGTACTATATACTATAGCTTGCAGGAAAAATAAATCCAAAGAATACTACCCTGTGAAATCTAAATGCATCAAAAAGATAATTTACAAAGCAACCAAATTAAAAATAGGCCATGTTCTCTTTTTTGCGACTGAATGGAGATAATATAGGTAACTGTTATTCCAAGCCAGGAGAGAATAAATCTGAACAGAAAAATGATTACATGTTTGCCACATCATGGATCTACAAGAACACACAAAGGGATTTTATGCTGCTTGAAAACCACTTCCTATGTTTTTATTAGAGGAATTAATAAAAGTGTCTTACTAGGAGATAATGGTGTTGGAATATTTTATTATTTAATTATATTCCGATATCATTATGTGGGTTTATCAATTTGGAGTCTTAATTGATTAGTGATCAATTTAAGTAATAAGGCTAATTAGATTTCTATTTAGATCATTAATTAATTGATATGGACTCAATATGGGTGGATGTCCGGATGGCCCATTAACGGAATAATGGGAAACCCTAATGGTCATCCAATATAAAAAGAGGCTATGGTCCCCAATACACCGTACACGGCAAAACTCTCTCTTCTCCCCATCTTAAGAGAAACTTTCTCCCCATCTTAAGAGAACTTGAGGCATAAAGGTACCGGTTGAGGAAGAACCAAATCAGCCGCCGCTAACTCTATTGTGTGTTTCAGATCTTCTCCTCTCTTTGGTTATCATTGTTGATGAGAGGGATGTCATCAAAGCTTTCAGGTATTCCTAATCCCTAATTCGCATCCTTGATAAATCAAACATGTCGAAGATCCGATCATAATCATGTTCAATGTTTTGTTTGCTTCCGCTATTGATTCATAATTATTGAACATGTTTTATGAAATCTGTTTTTATTTAGACCTAATTTTTCCAACATGTGGTATCAGAGCGGTCTTCATGTTTGTTTTATCAGATTTGTTATTTATCCATAAAGATTTTCGCTTTCTCGTTGTTTTGCTGTACGAACCCTAACCTGTAAATCAACTATATTTTTCGTTGACTGAAATCGTGTGTCGACAATTTTTGACATAAAATTGTTATTGATCACGTATTCATTCAGTTATATGTTTGATGCCCATTACTATGTTGGCTTGAATATTATGCTCGTACAATAAAGTTTTCTTCTTTCTTTTTTTTTTCTTTATGGTAAAGTGCATATATTATCTTAAAGATGTGTGCTTGCGTCAATGGTTTCATGGCAATTTCTTTATGGTAAATAGCAGTTTTTCTTTAATTGGAATCCATAATTTTATGCCGTGAAATCGGATAGAGGAATATTTTAAGCTGTTTGTTTTTTTGATATATTTGTGGTTGGTTCCTATGTTTATGGATCCAATTATGTACCATCAATTAGGAAGGCAAACTGTTTATTTGTTTTCTATATAGAACTGATTGGCAATTGTTGGGTTCTACATTATGTTTTTCATGGCCACAAACAGAAAATCAGTTAATTGTGTAAAAGTTTTTGCACAATCACATATCCAATGACCTTATTGATTTTTCTTGGTTGATTTGAATTTTCTTATTTATCGGTCGTAAGTTCAGTTAAAATAAAAAAAAAAGATTTGGATATGTATTTGATAAAGATTTGAATTTCATTTGAATTTTGGTTATTTGTTTTTAAATCAAATTTTTGTTTAATATTATATTCAAATATTCGAATCATATCTTATAAGTTGATTTCTTATTGAAATTAAAATTGATTCATATAATTTGTACATAAAGCTTATTTTGAGAAATAAGGCAAATATAAATTTGTTATATATATTTGGTTATCATATATATCGGAAAGATTTGTTGTCTTTTACAGGTGAATCTCAAAATATTGTGATAGTTTGTTAGTAAGAATTTGATTCTTTAAAGTTTGGGAAATAATAATTCTAGTTTTGTTTGTTTATTTATAGACATATAAAGTTTATTTCCTTTATTTGAGAAAACAACTATGTTAGAGTTATATTTTATTTTGTTTAAAGAATCATTATGTACATGTGAATCAATTGTGGCATGAATACTTTTTGGTATATATAAGATTCAATTTCCTTTTGATTTGAAATTGAATATTTTGCTTATAGCATGATTATGATGTTTGTGTTTGTGTTTTATTAAGTTTCTACAATAATATATTTATTAATCATGAAATTTGGATCATTTTCATGTTATGTTTGTTTTTGCTTTTATGCAATACCTGTAAATGTATTGACATGCACACATTGGTGTGATATTTTGACTTGCATCTTCTTTTGACTTATTGTGAGTTTGTCTTCACACTTAAGGGTTGTCGAGTGACCTTATAGTTACTTAGCGACATAATGGACTAATTCGGCCTACATTATGTTAGTAGTGCCTTGTAAATTTAAAGACCATTCCCATTTAAAAACATTCAATTTATTGTGAATTGTCTAGTAATTGCAGTTGTTTTGGTTGAAGCAACATGTTGCCAAAGTAACCTCTGTTGCGTAGATTTAATTCAACTGAACTTACAAAAGACGTAATATGCAATTATTCATGCGAGTTGTAGTCGGCCCCAAGGAAGGCACAACTTGGCCGGATAATTACATGCATGTGACAGTAAATGTGTGGTGATTATAAAGTAATTTTCCATGTAAATAATAGGATACCCTAAGGTGACTATTATTTGACAGGACTTATCACCCCATTTAACATATATTAAAATTATCTAGTAATTGCAGTTGAGTCGGTTGAAACAATAATGTTGCCCAAGTAACCTCTGTTGCGTAGATTCGACTCAACTGAAGTTACAAAAGATGTAGTGTGTAATTATTTATGCGAGTTGTCGTCGGCCCCAAGGAAGGCACAACTTGGCCGAATAGTTACATACCTGTGGTGGTAAATATGTGGTGGTTATAAAGTATTTTTTCATGTGGATAATAGGATTCCCGAAGGTGACTATTATTTGACGGGACTTATCACCAATGTTTGATCATTGCGTTGAGAGTATCGCTTGCAGTTAATTTTTACAATCCGAAGATTGGGAATTAATGGTGCGCTTGGTATCTTGTTAAGGTCTTTTATTTACAAATAAAGATGCACGTTTCTATAATATTTTATTGACATGTGTGATAATGTTGTGTGAGTGTAAACTTATTTATACATTTAAGAGTTTGCATCCACACGAATATAATGGTAAACATATGACAATTATAAGAATTTATTCTTTGTTGAAGTAAATTGTCATTGTTTGATCATTGCTGTAAAATACCACTAGCAATTGATATTATTGTTTAAAGACTTGATATTAATGGTGCACTAGATATTTTTGTGAGTGCTTTTGCTTCTCTTGTTCTCTTTAAGCTAATACAGTTTATATATCTGTTAATTTGAGTTAAATTTTTAACTCTTAAAAGTTTTAACTTTTAGGAATTAAAGAATAATATTAACATTGTTCTTGGATCTAGACCTTATATAAGGGTGGTGAAACTCGCATTCTCTTGCAAATTCAGTATCTAATGTGAGAATCAAGTTTGACAAGTGAGTATACACCAAATCTTATAGGTCTTATGCGATCATAAAGTTAAAAGATTAGAAATCTTATCAGTGTTATTTAAGTTGACATTTTTTGTCATATTTTCTTTGCTTAAACTAAGGTGCTTTTAAAGCAACATAGAGAAAGACAATATCTCATTGGAGACTGATATTTCATTAAGATTATTAGGCAAAGAAATTATTGAGCACATTATGTAAATATTTAATCTTGCTGAGACATTATAATTAATTTCGACTGTCAGATGACTTGTTCGAAAATTCAGTAATTTCGACTATCATATGACTTGTTCGAAAATTCAGCATTTAGTATTCTCTTTGCACAATTAAGTTTATAATTGTTAAAGTTATAAATGATCCTTTAAAGGATCAATTCATAAAGTGTGCAAATAAAGAAAAGCTGAAGCAAGAGAAAATAAAATAGTGCTCATTCGGAAAATACCTCAAAAGATAAGGGCAAATAAAGAAAGGTAATCTTAACTGACTTATACCCAATGATGTTGAAAGATATATCAATTTAGAATGGACAAAGTCGATAAAGATTGTTTTATTCATTTTAAACTAATTTTAGATTGTCGTTACTAGCTTATTTTTGTATTTAAAAGACGATTTGGTGAATCATTATTTGAATTAATTTTTGTTTTAATTTCTCTTTGACTAAATCAAGATATTTTTAGTTTTATTTTCAAATGATGATTCAATGTGTCTTTTAAATTTAGTTATTAGAGTCAATTCAGTTATGACTTGTGATATTCTATAATTGTTTAAGGGTTTGAAAACTATAAGTTTTTCGTCCCACAACTTAAGGAAATTTGAGACATAAATTGTTAAGTTTCCTTGAGGATATTGAGTTTGGGGGAGAGATATGGTAATAGAACAAAATTGAATGAGGAAGACTTAGTTCTAAACTAATTCATATAGTTACTATTATTATAGTACATTTGGATCCTCATGAGGACATTATTGTTCTTCCTCTCCATCAAGTTAAGAAGTTAATTCATATAGATCAAACTCAACACCCTCAAGAACTAGGGCATCTGGTGTCATAAGGAATTGACTAATAAGAGAAATTGTATTTAGTATATTTGAAAGACTCTATTAAGACAGTCATGATACTATTTTGCTTATTATAATTTTGGAGCTGCATAAGATGGATTTCAATATAGTGTTTCTTAATGGTGACATTAATGATATAATATGGTGCAACGGAATAAAGTTTTTGTGTCAATTGATACAAAGTAGATGGTTTGCAAAGTCATGAAATCCACTTATAAGTTAAGAAATTTGTCTCTTTAGTGTTACCACAAATTCTTATAAAGTAATTGTCTCATTGGTTTTGAGATAATATTAAGTAGAGTTGTGGATTTAGTAAGCTCAGTGGGAGTAAATTTGTATTCCTATTTTAATGTGTCAATTTTATTTTATTTAGTCAACTATGTTATATGTTAGTAATGTGAAACCAAGGAAATCTCTAACAAAAGTTAGTGATGAAAGATCCTGGGGACACCTCTTTTGTATTAGACATTTCAATACTTAGAGATTCTTCTCAAGGTATTATTCGGATATCACAAAAGAGTTATATCATTAAAGTTGAAAATAAATTGATATTAAAGTTAATAAATTTTTGGATGACCTCAATCACCGAGAGAGACTTTTCAGTCTCAAATATTGCCCAATAGAACATTTATATTCAGAAAATTAAGTATTTTCCTATGTTTTGTCAATAGGATTCTTATGTATGATCTTATTTATACGCATTTGGAAATAGCGTATACAACCAGATTGTTTGGCAGATATTTGAGCAATTCAATGCTTGAATTGTTGAATAGGCAACCATACATATTTTTTAAAGAGAACAAAAGAGCTTATATTCATCAGGGATCTGACAATTTGGAGATCATTAGTGTGTTAGACTCTGACTTTTGGATGTGTGTATGTAATATACATTCTAACTCAGGAAATATGACTGTAAGTATTTATGTCACTTGGTTTGCATATTGTTAAAAGTATTTGAAAGACCACTTAAGTTATATATAGTGACATAATTTAGTCATAAAGTTATTCAACAACAAATTTTATAGAGTTCATTACCTTATAGATTATTGTTGAATTGAATAGAACATTAGAGACAAACTTTATGCTAGGTGACCCACTAATCAAAGACATGACACATAAAGTCTTTCATATGGTTGTTGTCATTAAGGATGTCTTAGATTAGTGTGAGTCTCTTTATTCTATGTTCTATACTTCTGTTTCGATATCGATACAGACTTTATGTTATGATTTTCTGCAGAATAAAGTTTATGAGGTTATTTTGGTTATAACCATTTCTGTATCATTTTGTGCAAATATTGAATTTGCAAACTTCAGTTTGATCTCACTAAAGTTTTCAGTTGGACCAGTTGGAAATAGACATGATTTAGAGATCACATCACATGAAATTTCCATGCCACTCATCCATATCGATCTATGTCATCAAGTGCATTGATATGGTGATCGTCGGGGTTCCGTCACATTATACGTCAGTGACGACAGCCGCGGTGGTCCCATTATTAATGTATGAGGTGGACCAGATTGTAAAGTTGAAATCTAAAGATAAATAGCAATTCAGACGCGCGCTAAAGAATCTGGTATAATTATTAAGATATGTAGCCCAGTGGGAGATTGTTGGAATATTTTATTATTTAATTATATTCCGATATCATTATGTGGGCAAATATCGTAATAATAATTATATTAGCTATTTATCAATTGGAGCCTTAATTGATTAGTGATCAATTTAAGTAATAAGGCTAATTAGATTTCTATTTAGATAATTAATTAATTGATATGGACTCAATATGGGTGGATGTCCGGATGACCCATTAACGGAATAATGGGAAACCCTAATGGTCATCCAATATAAAAAGAGGCTATGGTTCCCAATACACCGTACACGGCAAAACTCTCTCTTCTCCCCATCTTAAGAGAACTTGATGCATAAAGGTACCGGTTGAGGAAGAACCAAATCAGCCGCCGCTAACTCTATTGTGTGTTTCAGATCTCTCCTCTCTTGTTATCATTGTTGATGAGGGATGTCATCAAAGCTTTCAGGTATTCCTAATCCTAATTCGTATCCTTGATAAATCAAACATGTCGTAGATCCGATCATAATCATGTTCAATGTTTGTTTGCTTCCGCTATTGATTCATAATTATTGAACATGTTTTATGAAATCTGTTTTATTTAGACCTAATTTTTCCAAACAAAATGGTTGCAGCAAGGAAAACCTGTATTCTATGAGCTTGTTTTAAACTACTTTGAAGGTTTATCCTCACAGGTTAAGCCAAAAAGTGGAGATGACCCGAAGTGAATATATGTACGAAGGACGGCAACAAAATGAATAAAGCGGATATTAGCTTTGAGAACGTTCAAGGTAGAAGCTAAGAAATAAAGTTAAACAAAACCCCCAATTCTCAGCTGGTTTTTGTGCCTAGGTTGTTTACCATTTATCCAAATGTTTCAAGGCTCGTTGGAAATCCCACATTTGAAAGTTAAACCAAGTAATTGAGTGTGTTCTTACTTCTTCGGAACCTCATTGCATTTGAAAGTAGACCAAATTACTGAACGTGTACCTTTCATATACAACTATGTTTCTCCAAACTGACTCTTTGATTCCTACTCATGAAGTTGGAGAATTTGTTGGAAC